>BLKR01006525.1:0-55649 GCA_011170035.1 Teleogryllus occipitalis
AGTTTTCCCTTGTCAATTCGGACAATAACATGAACTTGCTGAAAGAACATTCGAACGGGACAAAGGCACTTGGTTCCATCTCCTTTCAGTTCCCACATAGCAATAACTCCAATAAGTCAGGGTATAGATGCTTTCGAAGTGGACGTTTCTGTGGTCAAGTTCGAGAGCATGCTTTTGCCCGGAAGTGTGACTGACAACAAACACTTCGGATTCATTGAGAGTGTAATAGAGGCTACGAAAATGCATTGGAGATCGCCTGCCCATTCGAGTGAAATACCTAAGACTACCTACCCTATTTCTAAAACCGAAGTCTTGTACCATTCGGAGCAAGTGTAGAATCACAGGCGGTTTAAGTTCGAAGATCTTTCTTAAGCCACCTAAATATTGAAATCAAATGGGTTCTCTGGGTGTCTACCTACCAACATAAGAACTTGAGACTTCAAAGAGGTGCCACTCAAATATTTTTAATATTTTGTTCATGAAATAGTGTCTTTATATGTCAAAACATTATCCACTGTTTGTAAATAAACGTACTATGTTGACACTGTAACACTAATTGTTCCCGTGCATTTCAGGGCGAAATAAAACTTGTTCCAAAATAGTTCAAGAAAGAATAACTTTATGACAATTTTTACCGTAAATCACTCAGTAGTTATTAAAGATTCAAATGCTGGCAACAAATCACTGTTAAGAAAAATATATTACTTACATTTTGGAATGTGTTTTGAACTTAAAATAAAACTGAGCGAGCGGTGTAGAAAAAAATACAAGAGATGTTGACCATTTTTAATTAATATAAAAACAATAATCAATATGTTAAAATGGGAACCTTTTTCATTGGCACTCGTACCCATGTATTCATTTCTATTTTCACAATCTCTTGATACAATAAATGTTTGATTTTAAAGGAACTTAACGAAGTATTATTACTTGAATGAGGTATCATGAGTGAGGTTACTTCAACGATAATCGTCAAGTGACGAAAAAGCAACGAATTCGAAAAAACAAAATCGGATCGGGCATAAAGGCAAACCAATAACATATCGACATATACCCTTCGTGAATATTAAGAATTTTGACTTGAGGCAATGGCGAATTTACTGCCATACCGATGCTGTGCTCTCTCCGAGGGCCCGTCTGGCGAACCCGCGTGGAAAATCCCCATCTCGCCCGGGGCGATCGGCGCACGTGGGACGGTGCGAGCGGGTGGGTGGGTGGGTGGGTGGGTGGGCTTGGCGGAGCGATCCGGCGGAATGGGGCGACGGGACGCGGCGCAGACGGAAAGCACCACGCCCCCTTCGTCCCGGTCCGCTCCCCCTCCGTCCCCGCCCCTCCTCCACCACTTCTTCCCCGCCACGGCCCCGCCCTCGCCTCCGCCCCCACACGGCTCCAACAGCCAATTTCCTTGCATGCAAACTCGATTCCCGATCTCTTAACAATTCATTTCCCTCGAATAGACTGTCTGGCGAGCCAGGCCGGAAAGCCGCCTGCGCCGCGCCGCGCCGCGCCGCGCCGCGCCGCGCCGCGCCGCGCGCGCCCGCGTGCGCTTGAGCGGAAAATGGCGGCGTTTCCGACGGGGGCGGAGGCGCCCACGTCGGGGATTGCGAGCGGGGAGGCAGCGAAGGAAGGTGGGTCGTCAGAACTGGCGGATTTGAGAGAGTCCGCCCCCCAGACGTGACTGCAGCCGCTGCGGCACTCAGCAAGATGGTGGTGGAGCGTTGGTGGCCCTGGTGCGTAGTGGTAGTGGTAGTGGTAGTGGTAGTGTTAGTGGTTTCGAAAATAATGATGGTGGTAGTGATGGTGCTGTTAATCGTTTCGTGGCTGAAGTAGTAGTAGTCGCGGTCGTCGTCGTCATCGTCGTCGTCGTCGTCGTCGTCGTTGTTGTTGTGGTGGTGGTGGTGGTGGTGATGGTGAAGGGGGTAGTGGTGGTGGTGAAGGGGGTGTTGGTGATGCTCGTGATGGTGGTGGAGGAGGAGGAGGAGGAGGAGGAGGAGGAGTTGTGGACGGAAGGGATAGAAGCAGTAATGATAGATATGGTGAGAATGTTGAATAGGGGGTAGACGTGGTAGTTGAAGAAGTGATACAATTGGAGCTGCATGTGAAAAATGAAGGGATCAGTAGATTAAGGGACTATCCCACATTGGCATTGTTCTGAGATAATGAGGGTTTTACATAAACTCTCCCCCTCATATAACTCTACTCACTCCCTCATATAACTTAGTACATTTTTAAACTTTTAAAAACAGTACATTTGCATATAAGTTCATACTGGAGTTAAATAACATATTACACTAAAATAATATTATTTGAAATTTTGTATAATGCTAATAACTGAATTTCACAAAAAAATGTGGGATAGCTCCTTGTTCTACTGAGCCCTTCAAATATAGAAGGGGATGACAAAAAGTAATTAGGTAGCGCAGGTGATTGGGAAGTGCAGGAACTTTAAAATTAGTGGTAGTTTGAATTTGTTACAAGGGGCGTAACTTATTCATGACTCTTACAGTGGTTATGGTTACAATGTGATAAAGAAAACTGGTAAATGGTAAAGGTGTGTTCGAGTAGGTCGTGGTGTTCGTAAGTGCAGAAGTTCTAAAAATGGAAAGATTCAACATCGCAACATCGATAAGAATAGTATTTTATTCAATGTGAACTGCCAAGAATTTCAGGAGATGAGAAAAAAAATGAAAAGCAAACAAAAATAAGGACAACTCCGAAAAAATAAAAGAGAGCCTGAAAATTAACACTTAGAATGCAACAGAGCGAAGGGCGCCCGGAGGCCGATGAACGAAGACGAAGGCTTCAACGTCTCCATCTGACGACGCGACGCGAACAGCACGATAGTTGCAGGCAATGGGAGGCAAATCAGACGAGGCGGAATGGCTCGTAGACCGGCGAAGGAAGCTACCCCACCGCCCGGCTCTTATTTACCTCTTCATTTCTAGAATTGCTGTGGGGTGGCGAGGGCGCCTGGGGCGGGGCGTCCCCTCGGAAAATTGAAGGGCGAGCGCCGGGAGCGGAGGGGCGGAAATCGCGTTTCCGGGGAAGCGGCGGCGCGAGGGGCCGAAGCCGCGACCGCGTGGATGGCGCTTGCTGCTCTCCGTTGGGGAAAGCGGTCAATTTTCTGGATGCTGTTCTCTTGTAACGTTCTATCCAATTAACTTAAAAATTTGCTCTTTGGTATTCGTTCGGCTCCTCCTGATTTCCAATCAGAGCGCGGGTTTGAAAAATATTGAAAGTGGTGTGTAAAATACGCCGGCACATTTTAAAATGAAAATAATCCGGCGGTTAAGAACAAAACAAGTTTCAACGATAACCAAATAATGTTTGCTACGTAACTAAAATAAAAATAAAGAAACGTACAGCTTACCATTTTTACAGGGTTTATAATTTTTTTTAAGCCTTCATCCTCTAAGGTGTCTCTAGTGTTTTAAAACATTTATGGCGAAAAATTTAACTTTTGCCCTGGGGTTTCGTTCAGGAAAATTGTACATTGAAATTAAACAAGGTTAAACACGTTAAAGTTAAACAGGTTAGCAATTTTGTATTCTTACATCAACTGACT
Source organism: Teleogryllus occipitalis (assembly GCA_011170035.1). Lineage (NCBI taxonomy): Eukaryota > Metazoa > Arthropoda > Insecta > Orthoptera > Gryllidae > Teleogryllus > Teleogryllus occipitalis. The sequence continues at coordinate 3,566 of BLKR01006525.1, forward strand.
TTTCTTTAGTTGGCTAACTTTCTCCCATTGCAAGCACCATCAAGGAAAAGTGGAAGAAGAATAAGAGGAAGGGAAAGAAGAAATGGAGGAGGAGGAACAAGAAGAAATAATGAATGCATTCACAATTGTGTTTAGATTCGAAACAAGAAGAAATTATTAATCAATAAGATACATAACAAAAATGAAAGAAGTATTGAAATATCCATTTCTTCTTCAGAAATAAAATGTTTACTTTTTCTTTTATATTTATTTCACGCCCAAAAGGAAATCAATATTTATTTGGAAATAATGGTTATGTAAATGAAGGATTGAAATTGTATCAACTCTTGCCATTTAATTCCCACGCAAATATTTATTCAATATAATAAGAAGACAGGAAATGCGTCGTAGTATTCAACCAAGACGTTTAATTCATGATATGGAATTTTAATAGTGAGGTATTCAATACATTGTTCCAGTATTGAAATATTTATAAAAAACAGCTCTTGTTCATTTTTACATAAATTGTTATTTTTTAGAAATTATCTACTATTTTACATAAATCAATAATTTTAATGAAACATTTAATTTTCACATTGAACTAACGAAATGCGTTCTTCAAAATGTAATGCATTTTGAAAGATATTACGAAATATAACGCAACTAGCTGAAGTGCCCAGCGTTGGGGAGTATTTAGTATACAACCGTCCACCTCTCCTGGCCCACTCTGCCCCTCCCCTGCCATATTTGTTACGATCATAATTGCTACCATCACTTTTACTACGGGCAGCTGTTAACATATACATAGCTGTATACTCCCGGCGTTCAGTAACAATTTTGACCTTCACTTACTCTGAACCTAATTGTGCTATTGGAATGAATGAAAACGCATTTGGTATGAAATTTTATGGGCTTTCAGAAACGTTTAATTCACTTTGGTGAATTTACTCGCTGTTTTCGAGATATTTGCAAAAATTGGAAAGAGTGCGCACTTCAATATTGCTCTAAATTTTGGAATAAAATGATAGCAGTAATTCTTAAAAAAATCTCAGTAAATTTCACTTATTTTCAAAGTCACGTTTACAAAATTTCATTAAGTTACGGTACATAAAATTGTAATTTGGCACACAAAAAACTAACATTTATTTTTATTTAAGAGAGAAAAAAATTTGACAAGTGCAGCCTAAGTTATGTCTAAAAAAATGCTTCTTTCAATGTAAATTACATCACAATCTGTTCAGCAGATCTAGACATTATCCCAGACGGACAGACACTGCCAAACATCGTAAAGCCATTGAATTGATTTTTTAAATCATGTAAATAATCATTTGAGATTTTAAAAAGGCAGCTACTTTGATCAGTATCTGCCTATTTTGGAAATGAACGCAAAATGATTCACGAGGAGTCAGAGCTGCACATTCGAATTTTTGCGAGCATCTCAGCAGAAACAATCGTATTATCTTCTCATCTCGTCAACTGCCTCCTTACCGCTTACTCATTCTTCTCCCTACCATCGTTTCCATCGTCACCAATATTGCCGCTGCATTCGCCACCGTCGTCACCGCGTCACCGCCACTGGCAGCTACCAGTACCCCAACACCTCAGTCGTCACCACTTCTATCTCTGCCGTTCCTACAAACGCCGACACATCACCACTGCCACCGTCACCGCCGCTACCACTACCAACTCTGCCGTATCTACAAACGCCGACACCATCACTACTGCCATCGTCACCCCCGCCGCCTACACTACCCCCACCGCCGTCCTTAGAAACGTCGTCACCATCACCATTGCAACCGTTACCGCCGCTACCACTACCCCCACCGCCGTCTCTACAATTGCCGTCACCATCACCATTGCCACTGTCGCCGCCGCCACCACTACCCCCCGCCCACACCATCACCACCGTCACTGCCGCCACCAATACCCCCATCGTCGTCCCTATAAACGGCGTCACCATCACTATTGCCACTGTCGACGCCGCCACCACTACCCCCCCGCCCACACCATCATCACCGTCACCGCCGCCACCAACACCCCCATCGTCGTCCCTATAAACGCCGTCATCACTATTGCCACTGTCGACGCAGGCGCCGCCACCACCACCACCACCACCACCACCCCCACCGCCGTCACCATCACTATTGCCACCAATACCCCCACCGCCATCCCTACAAACACCGTCACTATCACCATTCCCACTGTTGCCGTCACCACCACTAACCCTACCGCCGACTCCATCACTATTGCCAACGTCGCCGCCGCTATCACCACCCCCACCACTGTCACCATCACCATAGTCACCGTCATCGCCGTCGCCGTCCCTACAAACGCCGTCATCGTCACCATTGCCACCGTCGCCGCCGCTGCCGCCCCTCACCGCTCTGAGCCTGCAGTCTTAATGCGCCAGCGATAATGAAATTATTTGGGGCGGTTCGTCGCGACGAGGCCGCGCGGCGGGCGAGGGGAGCGACGGGGATGGAAGTCGCGGTGTGCGGTACGAATGGGCGAGTGGGGCAGGTCTGGAGAGAGAAAGAGGGCGCCACATTAAGGAGTGGAACGGTGGGAGGAAAACTAGGACCCGAATACGAGACAGCGTAGGAAGGAGTCAGATATCAAGTTATGTCGGAATATTGTACGGCTGTCACGTCACGGAAGACGTCATATAAAATATTCGCGATCATGCACTTAAATCTAGACTTAGACAAGTTAAAACCTGCAACTAATGTAATATTTCTGTTAATTCATTCACGTTTAAAATAGAGATTGCGAAGTGCTTTCGACTAAATACTTTATTTAAAATTCACCCATGATTGGCACAAGGATTAAATTCGTATAAGACTGCAATACACTTTTAAGAAGTAGGAGACTGACAGAAAAGACAAATAAAAGAGTGGTGATAAAACACCGCATACTTTCTAGTATTATTTCTAATATTTGCAATTTTCGAAAATACAGTATTCAACGAAAATGAGACCTGCGTCATTCTTTGAGCGTTCTTGGCTCTATCAATGAAAAAATGGAGGCGTTTTTAAGCAAATGTTTTTTTATATTGCATATTTTTTGGCACAAATTACGCAACCACTACGCGGTTTTTCAAAATACTACACATGATTTTATTTAAAGAAATGAATTTTTAGAGGAGATTTGATTTAAAAAAAATCTATTTCATCAAAATTGTAGTATTTCAATGTTAATTTTTGGCAATATTTAAAAAATACTGAGAGTTCACCAAAAATGGAATCAGCACCACTTTTTTAACATTATTTGCTTTTTCCAAGGAAAATATTTAAAGAAAAATGAAACCGTTTTCAGAAAATAATTGTTTAAAATAGCGTATATTTCACTACAATTCAGCGAAAACTCACATTTTCGAAACATTGTACTTGACCTTATTACGAGATCTTCTTTGAAAACATATTTAGAACAAAACTCTATCTTCAATATTGTCATTGTAGGAAGACCCCCAAAAAATTTGAATTTTTGCAATTTTCGAAACTTCAGATATCTCAACGAAAATGATATCTGCCCTAAGTAAAAACGCAATCATGTAAAAGTCTTCATAGTCGGCGTTAAACGCTCGGTGGAAAGAAAAGTAAATGGCGATGCCATCTAACAGATCACAGATGAACTATTTAGGTGGTCAGATGAGATAACCATTGCTTGATAAACGCGGGAAATTTTTTAAATAAAGTGGTCAATGCAAGTAATCACTGCCCTTCAAAGAGTTAAAGCTTTCTTTAATCTTCCGAGGACAAATTTAAATTTAAAAACTCTGAGCCACTTTTGAGAAAATTTGGAAATTGTAGTTGAGGCTTAATGAATAGTATGCCCAAAAATTGAAATGGCTTTTTCAAACTCGCAGGGCGAGTTTGTTCACACCGAAAGGAGAATATCAATTCTGGTGAAAATCGTCAAATCGGTTTAGGCGCTAGCGTTGACCACAGATGGACGGACGGACAGTTTAGCGATCATTCGATTTTTCGTTGCCTAGGACCCACAAAAAGTAGATATGACTACACAATGTATTAAAGGAAGTAATTTGCTTCGTTTAGGAAGAAGATTTATTCCCTCTTTCATTACCAGGGCTCGACCACAAGAGCTTTCTGTCAAAAAAATCGCTGATTTACGACGCACGATTAGAGTACTATGCCTTTGCTACAACGTAGTACGGCGAGAATGTAAAAAGTAGTAGAAGAGATTTCTCAATTCTTATAGAGACATAATGGAATCAAAATCGTTTCATGGGATGAATATCTTCTTGGGTATACAGAAATCAATTTTGTGACTCTTCAAAACGTAATATCCGTTTTCACCATTAAATCTAATATTTGAATATGAATACATACATTTTTCTTCACAAGGTACTTTAAAAAACTTTCCTAGATAAATTTAGTTTCCACTGACATTTGCTTACCACAGTTTCGTAATCCTTCAGCTAGAGAAGGCAACTATTGTGGACGCCCCCAGCGGCGGATTTACATATGGGTTGAACGGGCTACTGTCCGGGGTGGAATGTTTTGAGAGGCGGCAAATATAAAAAAATATATTTTGAATTTTAATGCCATGTTCGTTTGAAACAAAAACAAATTAAACCGTATTCTACGTTTTCTTTCTTAGACATACACATTTATGAAAGAGTGAAAAATCAGTTTCGGTACATCAGTACGGTATACACACATTTTTACACAAATCATAATATCTTTTATAAATAAAAAATTCTCACGGGGCGGCAAAGTTAATGGAACCCAGGGCAGCGACATGTATAAACCCGCCCCTCTACGCCCCTGACCGTTCAATACACACTTGATAAGACGATGATGGCGGCGAAGGCAGGTAGTCGAGTTGAAGCGAGATGGGTAACGGAAGCCACGGTTGCGGCCAGGCCATGGGAGCGGCCACGGCACCAGAGGCACGAGGCGGCTCCGCGGCGGGGCCACGGGTCGAGATAAGGTCATGCGGTCGCTTTGCGCGTTGCCGGTAGGTTGGGTAAATAGGCCGCAGCGGGCGGGTAGGGACGGACGGCGGAGAAGAGCAGGACGAAGGGAACGGCAGGGCACGTCGAAGAACGGCGGGATGGAATGGGGTTGGGCGGGGTGTAGTGCAGTGTGTGAAGGCGTAGTTGGAGGAATCTGGATAATGAGAGAAAGAGCCGGCACGATGGTCGTGGATGGTCGGAATTAGGATAATGTGAAGGATACAACAACGAGAGCAAATACAATGATATGAGAGAAACATGTATTCATAGAAGAAACAACTGCCACGCATACACTTGAAAGAAAATCATTCAACACGTCACGTACGCAACTTTATAAGCATGCTTTATTAGTAAGAAGCGCAAACACAGAAAATTTATATTGGTTTACGCTGCAACACATGAGGGCTACATTTTCACAACACATATCTGGAGAACTGCATCTCCTCAAGAGGGAGAAACAACGTTGCAGTTTCCATTACAAGTTTCAAACTTCTGACTTACTGACATTTTAACAAATGTAATTACCGATATTTTAACAAATTTCTAGATAACTTCTGTGAAACGTGTCATTAGAATTCGATAGAAAATCACCTTATTTTTCAAGTGACATTATCTCAAAACGGCCAAATAATGTGATACATTTTGTTAAATTTCAGCCACCGATGTGTCAAATTGCGGTCACATAGTCATATCTCAGTTTGTTTGACTCACTTTCCTTCCCGAAAAAACAATGAAACAATTAGTCTTTGTTTAAAAAAACAACCTTCAATTACCTCAACTTTAACGTGTACTTACACCAAGTGATGTACGAGTACGTTAGAGGTGCAGCGAGGGAGGAATCTCCAATGCTGTTTTTGTAAATTTATTTCTACTTGGCTCAAAGACCCTCATCAGCCGAGTACAATACATTGAGAGTACACTGAATAAATTAACATTCTCTAGGAAACATGACTGATAGGCAAATACGGACACATCAAGCAAATTCAATAATTGTTGGTGGATTAAAACTGCGAAGCCACAACACGTACATGATGATCAAGGAAGATAGACAACTATCGCGGTAGTTTCCGCTTTACTCTATTGAGGAGAGGATGTTGTTTGCCGTTTTTGAAATGCGGGGCTGAGGGACTCTGGAGTAATTAGTATAGAAGCGAGAGGATAGGGGAGAGAAAATCTTCAATGCTGGGAACATCAGCGCGCAGCGGCGCAGAGCAAGGGCAACAGGGTCGATGTAAGGTCACGCGGGCAGTTTACGCGATGCCACCTTGGCCCGGAGGTCGCAGCGAAGCAGGCGGCTCTATGGAAATTAACGGAACAACGGCATACAACGGGACGCAGGAGGATTCAACCGTTGTGATTTTGAATGAACAAAGAATACAGGAAATATATATGCTATGCATACGCAAGTTATATACGATACATATAAATATATCGTAATAAACGAACATGGTAAATGAGTAAATTGAGAGACGCGAGTTAAGAATGTGAATGCTCTCGATTTCTAATGATTTCGGAAGATGTTTAAATTTATGTCAGGGGAGAGTAAAAAAAAAAAACGTTATCGACGAGTAAGAGTAAACGAGTAAAGAATAAATTTAAGATAATCCTGAGAAGTATCAAAATGTACAAAACGTTTCCTGTGCAAAACTCATATGCAAAAGTAACATCGACAGTATAATGATGATATAAGATGACGCGAAGAACGACAACACGCAGTCGACCATCGTCAAAAGATGTCAGAGGCATTTTTAAGAATGAATCTTGAATTAAATGCTGAATTAACCTCCTAGTGCAGTGGGGGAAAGAATATTAACACTTTCACTGTCGTGTAATCCATATGTCATTCACAAAACATAACACTCAATGGTTTTGCTACGGCCGTGAACCGCATGTGGGTCACAGACGTTTGTAACTTATTACAAATTATTACCACAGGACTCCCCGTAACTATACATATTTTGGCGTGGACTTCCTAGGACGGCCAAAGAATTTAGAAATTCACCGCGACGTCTAGAAAAATATTTTTATTTTTGAGAATATTACAGTAAAACTTTCTCACGGTCAGGAACGTCTAGACGTGGGGAGATATTTTATTATTTTCATAGGGACTGGGAACGTGTTAGACATTTCAGCGTACAATGTCGGATGACTGGGAGTCTACTAACGAAGAGCCATAAACGCCTCACATGCCGCTTGAGAGTTATGTCAGAAAATATGGAAATATAAAAAAAGTAGATTTATGATTAATCAAGGTTTAACGGGGTCTCACATAGCACACATCTGAAATATACATTCGTAATGCATGTATAACCTGATATCCTTTAGTATTCCAGAGCACGGTCACCCTACGTAAACGTCAAAAATGCTATATACAGATTTTATTAAAAAGTAGAAAGGAGAAATACCCGAAATATTAAAATACGAAGCGAAATACATAAAATTATTTAGTAAAAAATACGATGTCACTTCAATCAATACATACACGAAAATTAGAGTCTGTGTACTAAGATGATATGGCTGTTGAAATAGATATCCTATATATGACCATTGTGGCCAGCGACCATAGTACAGAGTTCTACAATACCCCGGAGAAGAGGAAGAGACTTAACCGTGATGTAAAAAGAAGGCTCGGCTTCGGGGTTGGGGGGCATGCTGGGGAGATGTACGAAAAACGACGGCAGTAATCGGTCGAACTGTGCTTCAGCGACATCACGCGGTGAAGGAAGGAACTTACCCCGGCATTTTTCGGTACATACACGTACCTGACCAACGCCATCTACATTTAGCATAGATACACACTACAGATTGTGTAAGTATGAGTATACGGCGTTGACATACTACATGCACTAGGCTGCTATTGCTCGAAAAATACCGTGAAAGGTTCCTTCATTCGCGGCGGGATGTCGCTGAAGCTTAGTTTGGCCAATTAGCTGCAGACCCTTCGCATACATCTCCCACCATCAAGATGAGTCTCCTTCTTACAGACTCCACGACGGTAACTATCGTGTCGCGGAGGCGGAGGCGGAGGCGTAACTATCGCGGAGGCGGAGGCGGAGGCGGAGGCGGTGGCGGTGGCGGAGGCGGCGGCGGAGGCGGCGGCGGAGGCGGAGGCGGAGGCGGCGGCGGCGGCGGCGGCAGGGCGAAAGTGCGAGGCGGCGTCGCCCGAAGCGCGGGCGGAAGGACGAGTTCGGGGGCGGGGCCCCGAGTGAGGGATCGCGTAATTCGCGTGCCCCGGAGCGCGAAATTTCCTCGCGCCGCAGACAAACGAGACGCGCCCAGCGCTCGCCGGGGCGCCGCCGCCGCCGCCGCCGCCGCCGCCGCCGCCGCCCAGGGCGACGCGCGCAGGTGACTCGCCGCCCACGTCGCCCCGGGCCGCAAGACCCACTTCCGGAGGACGAGGTGCGCTCCAACTTTCAAAAGAGCTTTTATTACGCTGCTTGCGAGTCACGTAAGACCAGCTGAACAGGCTGCTTGGATGTTAAGAAGTTAATCAAAATGTTTTATATTTCTTTTAAAAGAAGCCACAAATTGTGAATTACTTAAAGTCATTGAACCCAATTGAGTGTACCTCTTAATCAGTGATAATTATTGAAGTTGAAAAGATAATTCTTGAAATTAAAAAGCAATCATATAAAATACCCAGTTTTCATTTCATCTTAATCTGTCAAGTTTGTCTGCAGAACAAAAATGTTATACTAGAAATTCTATTGTTATTTTAATCGTTTGCTAATTTCGTATCAGAGAATACTTTTTGTATCGAACTCTCAGACCAAACCCTACATTTAATGTATAATATGTCTTCATAAATTTTATATGCATTTTTTTTCTCCCTTCGCTGACCTGCTCCGCCTGTGACCCAAAAGCTCAGTCACCATCTTCTCAGCAAGCACCTCGTGAACCAGTTTCTCCCCCTGGACAGCAACGAAGGGTTAATAACGCCTCCTGGCGACACGGCAGCGCGTGGCGGGGGCGTGGCGGGGAGGTGGCGCGGAGGCCGCCAAAGACCTGAGGGAGCGCCGCCGAGGGAGGCAAGACGGATGAGGCCCCGAGGGGCCGGCGGCGCGCATGACGGATCGCGTCACCCGCCGGCAAAGCACTGCGCGCCCCGGACGCCCACGCGCACCGCCTCGCCGCGCGCGAATCACTACGCGAGCGCCACCGTCAGCGGCGCACTCGCGGCTTCTACAACCAGCGATCAGCATCCACCAACGCCATCTACACCTCATGATCACCATACTAACCATCACCGCTAAGAACATCCCAACCATCACCACTCTCACCATCGTAACCACAACCACTCTCTCCAACATAGCCGACACAACTCTCATCTACATAACTAACATCCCTCTCAACATCTTTACTATCACCACGCTCACACTCATAACAATCACCACTCTCACCATCATAACAATCACCACTCACCATCTTAACGATCACCACTCTCACCATATTAACAATCACCACTCTCACCATATTAACAATCACCACGCTTACCATTATAACAATCACCACTCTCAACATCATAACAATCACCACGCTCGCCATCATAACAATCACCACTCTCACCATCATAACAATCACCACTGTCACCATCATAACAATCACCACTATCACCATCATAAAAATCACCACTCTCACCATCATAACAATCACCACTCTCATCATCACAACAATCACCACTCTCACCATCTTAACAATCACCACTCTCACCATCATAACAATCACCACTCTCACCATCATAACAATCACCACTCTCACCATCTTAACAATCACCACTCTCACCATCTTAACAATCACCATTCTCACCATTATAACAATCACCACACACCATCTTAATCATCATCACTTTCACCAACATAGCCAACGCCATTCTCACCTACCTAACCAACACCACTCTCAACATCATATCTTATCACCACTTTCAAGATCATAACTATCACCACTCTCAATCAATGAGGTCAATTCATGGCTGCTTAGCTTAATGTAAAAGGTCAGTATAACAACTCATGTATTAGACACTTGAATTTTACGAGTTTAAATTCCGTTTTGTATCGGGACGTACTCTCAATAAGAGAGATCTGGCTGCTAATGCTTCATTATCAACAAAAAAATATGCTCCTTAATTAAACTTCACAAGAATACTCATAATGTAAATATAACCATCAAATACCAATAAAACTAATATTACGTTTCTTTAACAGAATAACACACAGGAAGTTCGTAACAAAAACGTCAAATAAACGAAATATTAGATGTTCATGTTGAAGAATCAAAATGTCGGTCTGATGTAACAAGTTTAAAATTTCAAAATCAAGAGAAAATAATCAATGATTGGTGAAATTGAGTAGCATCTATAATTTCGTATCTTCCTCATTCACCCCAAACTGATGAGTAAAAGACCAAAGCGGAGCACTACTGGAAGTTATAACCAAATAATGCGTACACAAATTTTCTACAAGCGATTGCACTAGTTTCACACAAGCAATATATCGCTAATGGACTCGCATTTCGAGTAATGTAATGTTGATGCACGGCTTGTGAAGTTTCAGCCAGCAACAGGCCAGAATAATTTCAATCGCTTTGTTTTGCAATTCCAACACCACAAAGCAATTTGAGTCAAGGGTGAACAATTCCCAGTTCGGAGTTTTAAAACACACTCGTTCAATTCAAACTAATAAGTGAATAGCGAAAGATTCGATATATTAGAGTGCACCAATGAAATACACGGCCATAGACATTTTTTCACTGGCTTTGGAATAGTTTTACTTGCAGAACAAAAGTGATGACTACTAGTAATAGTACTACTCATCACTTAACGAGGTGACCTCATCTCAACATTGAGAAACTAACTTTAGTTATTTTGATATCCGAATGGTTTATTGACATTTATGATAAGAATGAATTCTAATTAGCCAAGAAGAACATTAAACTTCAATTCCATACCATAAATGGGCATATAGACTGTGAAGTTTATCAGTCGATACGATTCATCGGTTACGCTCAAACCCTTTCAACCACTCTTTTGGAAACACGTTTATAGGTGCTGGATCCAATAGGTAAATGGTCAACTTCTCAAGGTCCAATGAATAGCTTAGAAAAAAGGAAAAAAAATATTACGTATGCTTTGGCTACTATGCCAATAACTTCCATCTGGAATTTAACAATCACACTAGTTCGTTGAGTGAAAATGCGACTACCCAGACTGTGCTGCATCTCTTCTGAGTGTGTACACGTATTGTAACTAACAACTTCTTTTCAAAACCGCACATTTTACTAGTGCAACACTGATAACTTGTATCAAAGAGAAGTGCGTATATCTGGAGTTACACATTAAGTTCGCGATTTTCTTTTCTACACCAAATATTGTAAACAATGCAATAATTTGAGTCAAGGGCGAAATTTTTGTTAATTTCGTGTGAACATAGAATTTCTTGAAAATTATTTTCTGAATCTCACGACCTTCATAATAGATGTTGGGGAACAACGCATCTAGAATAGAACGAATTTCTACATTCCATCTTTGTGGTGCACGAGATAATATTCAAGGAAGAACGTTCGAAGTAAAGTTATTGTTTTAAAACACGAACGATATAAAATGACACAAGCATCAATAGCAAAGAACTAAAAGTAGAAAAAAGACCAATTATCTGATGAGTACAATTTATTAAACATGAAACCTGTAACATTTTTCTGCACGAAACAAGTTTAAAAACAGTAAGACATTCAATTTGGTGGTCTTATTCTTGAGCAAATAAATACGCAATAATATTTGGGATATTGAAAGCATAAATGCCCTATTTATTTTTTATCTATTCTCTAGATCTGTACTTTACTGCTCAGAAAAAGGCGCCGCATAGACCTCCTACACAGCAGACAACGAAGGAGCGGAGGAAGCACAGCGTCTTGGAGCGAGGTTTAACATATTTCGTGCGCGGCGAACATCAATTTCGACTAATTTCCTGCAGAGAAAGGACGCTGCGCAGCCGAAGGCGGAAGACAGCGACAGACGGGCGGCGAAGCTCGCGCCGCGCCCAAGCGACGGAAAGACGCAGGGCAGAGAGAGGAAAAGGGCAAAGAGAAAGACAGAGAGGACGTGTCAGGTGCGACACACGCCCTAAGCAGATTACCAGCTGAGGACGGCACGCGGGAAAGAGGATGAAACGGGAGTCGGAGCGGTGAGCGCAGGGCCCAGCGAAGGGGGAGACGGGTGGGCTGGCGGGAGGTTTTGCTAGACCGCCCCGTGGGTCGCCCTTCCAGGGCCAGATACCCTGAGAGATGGGGAGGTGGGGGAGGGGAAGCGGGGCGGAGGAAAGGAGAGGCGGAGAGGATTACCGCTCAAGGACGGCAGAATGGAGAGCAAGTGAATGGCTCTAGAGGCAGAGAAACAACAAAAATAAAAAGATGAAAAAAAATTAAGTTGATTGGATGGAGGGAAGATGGGTTAAGGTTTTTGGTTTATGGGTCACGGATACAGAAAGGAAGCAACGGGGCGCCGGGAATGTCAATTGATAAAATTGGCTGAGGCTCGAAATGCTTAGTAACAGGTTAGATGAACAGTAAAAGATTCAAGTGAGACTACTGAAGATAAAAAAATGTAAAAGGTGGTTGGAAAAAAGGGGGTTTACTTTACGCGATTAGTTTAATTTAAAAAATTGAAATAAATTTACGAGGGTGAAGAAAATGCGGCCATTGTCTGCAGCAACAACCAGGCTATTGAATTTATTGCGTGATGAGTACATTGAACAATAAGGTAATAAAGTGGTCATGACCAGTGATTACTATGTGACATTTCTTTAGTCGTCATATTAAAGTTTGCAGACATCCAAGTTTTCATCTACTATCCTGAAATTTTCATCTGCGTAGTCCGTGATTCGTGTCCGGAGGGTAATACACTAAGTACAGTAAACAAAGTAACAGTGAACAAAAAAATCTACGATAGAAATAACCAAAGTAAAGATAGAGTGGGTGATAGGTGACTCAACAAATTGATATCGCAAACAGTAACCAGAGTAATGTGAAATAAAGGTATCAAATAGCGTGTGTTCCTAAATTTAAACTTCGCCTCTGCTGCCAAAAGCAGTGGGTCATGATCGAATGGCACCTTACAAAATACGTTTTACAGATGAAGTAATAATAGCTACTACTTCTGAAGTACCATTAGAATATAAATTTATCACATGCAACTGCAGGAAGCGAGTAATGATAAAGAGTGCAGTATCGAGAGATGAATTGATGTCTTCATGGTTCATACAACATACCTGTATTATTGAAGAAAACAAGTCAGTTTCGTACATTTAACTCTGTTAATACTTATGTGTTACGACAATCCAAAACGACCTAACAGGACCAACACAAAAATACGGGTTGTCGAACCTCACTTACAACCGAAAGGAAGGACTCTCCACAGACCCGGAGGGCAGCGCGCGCGCAGCAAGACGAGAATAAGTGGAGCGGTCGGGAGAAACGTAGACAGCGCGATAGGGACGAAACAAACAAAGTAAAGACTGGAGACCGGACAGATAACATAGATAAGCAATTTGGGGTAACAAGAGTATTAAATGTACCAAGCAAAAGTGGCTAAATTTTTACTTGGCATCTGCAGGTAAAAGAATCTGATCGTAGATGAATGATTTATTACGAAATAAGATTCAAAGATGAAGTACTATTATGACAGAGTAGTCAGTGAATATGAATTGATCAGATGCTACTGAAGGAAACCAGAAACGAGAAACGTCGGCTTAATTTATAAATTAGCTTCTAAAATATCTGATTCAAGAATACAGAAACCAGGAGCGGTGGCTCAGTGCATCAACTGATGTCACTGCAGTGCCTCTAACAGAGAGGACCTAAATTCTAGTCCCGAAGCGACAGGATTTTCGACACTAACTTTTCAGCTAAGTCGAATTCAGCAGCTGTCAGGAGGAGAATTCTAGCGGCCGGCTGCTCTAATCGGTAGTTATCCGTGGTTTCTCCGATCAACACCACGCGAATGCCGGAGCAGTACCCTAACAAACGGGCCACGGACCGCGCGCGATCTTTCCTTCGTCTTCTTGTCCTAACCTCACCCCTTACACACACACACTAACATACACTACACTACCGCACATGCCGGGAGACCGGTCGGGGACTTAGAAGGTAGGTCAGCGCCGGATCTCGCCATCCAGTGGAGGAAGATCACCGCCACCTCCCGATGAAAGAAGTATGTACTACGCTTACGGGACTAATTATCTCAGTGGTTGATGCGCCCTGAATTATTAACAATCAATCAAAGAATACACAATTACGTATATTTAACTAATCAAACACACACGTTCTACGACGACACGCGGAGAGTTAAAAGGAGTCAGGAGGAAAAGACGGGACGTCGGACTTTACCCAGCACCGAGCGACCCTGAAAGGAAGGAGACGGAGCTAAGTGAGGCGCTTGGGCGGGCGGCGGGAAGCTCTCGGGGGATTGGGCCTCTCCGAGGTCAAAGGCGGCGATTGACGCAGGCGCCTCGCCCGCCCGCCCGCCCGCGCGAGAGCGCGCGTTGCCGCCGCCGCCGCCGCCGCCGCCGCCGGGGGGCGGCACAGAGGGCGCGCGAACCGCAACGGTCCTTTGAGCGATTACCGCGCCGCCGCTAAGCCTCTTTCCCGGCGTCGCCCCCGCGCAGGTATGTGGAAGGGCGCTCTTTTAGGCTCCATTTTACAGATCAGGCGCGCGGCGCCACGTGCATCTTCGCGACACTGCGACGCGCTGGTTGTTTATTTCGCAGACATCATGCGGGGCTTCGGTTTCAAGCTCCAGTTCGGCTGTTTGGCAGACAGGTGGAAGATATTTCAGATCCACTTCGTGAATCAAAAATATCATCTTCCTTCATATTAATGAAAGCTCTTCGAATTTTTTTTTCTGTTCGTTATTTTCAGCATAACCAAATCACCGACTTCACCTCGCGGGGTGTTTCAGTAATTTACACTAAACTGGGCTTCTTATGTATGGTAATAGCAAAACGAGAGTCCATCACGCAACCCATGTTACAAAAATCGCAAGGTGCGCTACCATGCCGCGATTATTCCGCCTATTGTTCTACTTGACAGCTGGGGTGGGAGTAGAGCGAGGTTGTCACTTAATCGGACACGTAGTCATGCATCAAAGAACCATCATTCCATCAAAGAACAACAACAGCAGCAGCAGTAGAAAGAAAAAAATCGTAATAAGAGCACAAAACAGTAGACGACACACAATCGCACACACGATGCAAAACTAAAGAAGTAGAAAAGCGTTTTTAAATTTACACTTGCTTCGCACAGAAAGATTTCATTTTCTTTGTTCATAAGTATCGGCAACGCTGCAGTGACATCAGTGGAATTTGAAACCTCTAATTGGATAACAGAATCACTTCTCCCCAGTCAGCCGCTAGCAGTCAAGTAGACAGAAATATTGTTCGAACAATAAGGCATTTGGCCCGCATAAGATGTTTTATCGTATATTTTCCTTTCTTTAAAAAATTAAGTGAGGATATTCGGTACGTCTGATCACAATTTACAGTAATAATACTGCTTTTGCTTTCATTTCTTCTCATCTTTATTATCAAAGACACACAGGGTTACATGTTTATTATTTAAAATACATTTCGAAAACGCTTTTCACTCCCAACTGCCAAAGCCTAATTCGGCGTCCCCGCCAGGCAGGGACCTCGCGCGCCGGCCATCGGCGCCGCCTCATCGCGGGCAAAAACCGCAGGGCGCGCGCGGTATTAAAATTTCATTACCGCGGTTCCGCGCTCCGCCTACCGCAAGGGCCGCCTGCAGGTCATCTGGCCGCACCGCCACCGCCCAGACAGGCGCGCGCAACCGCGCCGCTGCAGGACGCTGCGGCGGGGAGCGGGGCAGGACGGATGGTCCCCAGATTCACCAATGAGAGTTTGAATCACTGGCTTATATGTGGGATATAAACTATATGCTTAACACTCCAGAAAGAGATCAATGTTTATGTATCAAAAAGTGGAATGATTGATCTATCGAAATGTACTGAGTTTCTATACAAACTTAAAGAGAGATATTTTGAAATGTAGTTATGTCTAGGTAAATACCCCGCGTTATCCGAGTGTTTATGGATTCATGTTTCCGGACACGTCGCCTGTTATGGCTATTAGTCCGGTTAGTGCAATGAGTGCTTCTAATGTCTGGAAATGGGGATGATTTCTTCCCCCGCTTGATGGTGAGATCCGGCGCCGACCTACATGCTGATATGCGGGGAATTTCCTCTTCCCAGATATCTTCGCCAGCAAGACACCGCCCCAGCCGCGACAAGCTGTATGCTCCCGACATGTCTACCGCGCTAATGTAGAAAATGAACGTAAGTATGGGAAGAACGAGAAAGAGGAAGGATAGATCGCGCGCGGGCCTGACCCGATAGTTAGTAAATTGCTCCGGCGTTCTTCTAATATTGATCGGAGAAACCACTGAAAACTAGGATTCTCCTCCAGACAGCGGTTTAGTCTGACCTAGCTATATAGATTATGCCAAAAATCCTGTGACTGTCCGCTGGGACTCGAACCCTAGGGCCTCCTGCTCAGAGTCTGCACAGACAGCGACAATGCTGAGTCTGAGCTAAAGTAAGCCGATCCGGGGATTTAATTATTTATTTGTCCGGGTATTTATTTTTTCACCATCTATTAAGCAGTTCCACTCGCCGCGCTCGCCCTGTCCATCCCATACTAGGGAGAGCGCGGAGCATACCGCGCTCTCCCTAGTCCTGCTCGTGTCACACGTTTCCTCCCTTCCCCGGCCATTTTACGCAGCCCCGCTTCGTGTCGCCCTACTGCTGGTTTCAATAAACAAATTTTGCAATGACATATTTTAGGGTAACATTTTCAATGCCAACTCTATTTCTTCTGTTTCCCCACCGCTGAGTAATATATTAATGCAAAATTTGAGCCTAATCGCCCCTCTTACAGTGGGTCAAAAGTTCTTGTCGAACGAACATGCATATTTACGTACACTAGTTTATGGAAATATATGTTAATATTTGCATATTTATGCATTATATGTATATGAATACATTCACTTTTAGCTTTATACATAATACATCACCCTATCTCTTTTGGTACTACCCCATTATATATTATTACACTGTTGTACGATGATCGAGAATTCTTTAAAATAAAAATCTTTTAAAATGGAATGGAAATTTTAAAAAAAGTCTTCGATGTATTTGCGTATGTACACTAGTATTTACATTAATGCACATAGTTCTTTCATTTCTAGGAATCTGTTAGAAGTTCATCCTAGATTACGTAACTGATATAAATAACCTTATAACTCGTGCAGTACTGTTCTCATTATAGGTTGATATGAAGTTGGATTTAGTAAACTACAGCAAAATGAAGAAAAAGAATAACAAAAAGATAACCAATAATTGCATTAAATTGCAAAAAATTCATAGTTTCACTTTCGGCAATAACATTTCGTAGTTTTATTTGGCAGTCAAGGAAAAATACTGTGTTAGTTTTAGTTCATGCACGAATATCGTGGAAGAGAAAATAGTGAATACTAACGGCCGAAAAAGTCAGGAAACAACTCAAATATGATCCAACAAATCTGAAGCACAAACGTTTCTGTGTTACTTTTGCAACAGAAGTAAGTTAGTAATTTTTTTTATTATTCATCTTCAATGAGAAGCTTGATATAACCTTAGTAAACAATTTCAGGAAAGGAAGGATTTCAATTTCCAATAATGTAAAATTAATTAAACTGTGGCTGCAACGGTTTCGCCTCAACTGTCTCTTGTACAACGTCCAATTCAAACAACTTTCTACCGGACTTACAGAGACTATTCCAAACAAGATAATTCAAGATTATTTAATTGCATTTTACATTTTTTTGTTAATATCAACCTTAATTATTTGCCTTCAGACAAGAAAATCACTATGAGTCCCAACCCATTAACCAAATTCATTTCTATATTATAAAACATTCCACCCTCAGTTAATCATTTGAATACATCAATGAAAAAACATTGCGCTAAAAACTGAATGAGTTTCCAACATAGGAACGCTTTTCATATAGGAAGGGCTTTTCCAACATAGGAACCAAAAAATTAATGAATACAGAAAGTGCATGAAAAACCAGAGAGTAAACAAATGTTTTCAATATCGATTTTAATCAAATTGATTCAATATTAAATGAATTATTATATGATATCAAATATGATTTCAATATTTACTATGAATTTACCGAAGGTAAAGCGAGTCAATTTGAGGAAACTATTTTCTCTTCGGACAGCACAAAACAATCACATCGCAGACGAACACAGGCTGTAACAAAATACACGAAGCGAGCGACACGGTGCAGTACTAAAGAAGCGCAAACGAAGTACGCATAAAACTCACTTTTTCCCCCATTCACCGGCAAACATAGAATAATGACGCGTCTATTGGATATATTCTGCCGCTTTAGGACGCGAATGGCGCCTAAATTACCGCCAGAGCGGCTCACAATGGTCGCGGAGTCACAAAGCCGGCGGCGGACGACCTCGCCTCGCGCTGGGCGAAGACTCGTTCCTGCGAACAAAGATCGCGCGCACGCCACCGACGACAATGGGCCCAGAGAAAAAAATCGAGAGAGGAAACACCTGCCGCTCGCTCCCGGCGGCGAGGGACAGAGGAACGGCGAAAATCGTCCATCCGCGCATGCGTAGCGAAACGAGGGTATGGGCTCGTTAATCGAGGCACGTGACGTTTCGGGGCGCCTTTACTGATACACACCCTCCAAAAATATGAACCGACATGCAATGATTTTGTTTATAAATTTCCAAAATTGTTCAGTATCAAATTGAAGAGGTTTTTTGTTTTAATCACTATGTACTGTCTGCTTCTCGGTTTGAAAATCTTAAAGGTTACGGTTGATAATTAACTTTTAAAGTATTGCAGTTCGTAAATTTTATTTCATCCTTATGGCACAGAACGCAGTTTTGTATACTATTGTTTTTTTATTTTTTTCCCCGTGGAGAATAAATGCTTCTGAACTGCGTTGCATTTGAATTAAATGCCACCCCAATTACAAAAGGATAAATACTCACTAATAATCGAATTTCACGAATAAACAAAAAATCATCAATTACGTTTAGGAGTTTTAATATTTATGAGTGTACATTCGTACATTAGTACATATTAAATAGTAAATGATAACTTCTAAAATTGATCTCGTGTAAATCATTGCACGTTGAGCTAAAGATAGCATTATAACCTTCAATAAAATACATAAAGTTGAATGTCAATATAATATGTGTGGAATGATTCTCATTCAGGCTCGAAAGGAACCTTTAAAAAAAGTCTTTCATAAAATAATAGTGTTTATTAAGAAAAGTCTTCACATTTTGTTCTACCACGCATTCATGGCAGTCACCAGTACCAAATTATTGAGGGGGACTATACAATAGATCAGGTAGAAGTTACCAGAAAGTTCCGTCCGATATACATCATATACATTGTAGGTGGGACGCGCGCATTACAATAAATGAACACAGTTTTTCCTCAAAGACATGTAAACAAACGCAGAACTTTCAACCACCATAAAATCACAACAGAAGTCTTTAATTGAAGTCGTGCTGCATGAAATCCCCGCACGAGCACCGTCACCAGAAATCGTACGTCACGGCAAACATGTTCCATGTAAGGGGGCGGGGACGGCGGGGGTGGCGGGGACGGTTGGGATGGCGGGGACGGAGGGGGCTGGGGAGCGGCGGGGAGGGGGTGAGGTGGGGACGGTGGTGGCGGTGGGAGGGGCGGGAGCGGCGGGTGCGGCAGGGGCGGCGGGGCGGCGGGGCGGCGAGGGAGGCGGGGGCGGCGAGGGAGGCGGGGGCGGCGGGGGCGGCGGGGGAAGCGGGGGTGGCGGGGCGGCGGGGCCGGCGAGGGTGGCGGGGAGGCGGGAGCGCGGACGGAGGGACGGGAGGAGGTCACCTGCAAATCGCCTCCATCCGTCCACCGCCCCCTCCCTCCAGCCAGCGGCTGTGTTTGCGCGAGAATTAGTGCCCGCTGCATAATGAATGGCACCGGCGGGCGCTGCTGAAAGCGGCCGCCAGGGGCGTTGCGCGAGGCGCCGGCGTCTTTCGTCAGCACCTGCGGAAAGCCCGTCAGGACGCGGGGTTGGGGACGAAAAAGGCCCATCCCCCGAGAGAGGTGGGTCCTTTTTGTTCAGACTTTCTCCGTGCATCTTTTCTGCGTAATAATGCGCCAAAAGTTATAAACATTCTGCATATTATAACAAAATGTTAAAATTATTCGCAAATAGGTTTGGTCAATGGCTTAAATGTGGAGTAAATGACTTAACAAGTTACATGATGACCCTGCCAAATTTCAAGATTTTTTTTTGTTGGATGATATGTTGATTAGAGTAGACAAAGTAAATTATTGAAATCCGAGTATATCATCTGGGAAAAACATATCGCCCATCGTTTCCAATCCTATTCTGTAGAAGACAGTTCTACTTCAATTAAAATAGAATAACAACACACGCTTGTCCGTTAATTTAACTCGACACTTTCATTATACAACAACTTAACTATTAAACAATATATTACAAAAATTTATTGAAGACGATGGTACAAATTTGTTCGAAATATTACTCAGCAAGGAGCCGAAATATAAGTAGTGTACTGAAATTATTATTATTATTATTATTATTATTATTATTATTATTATTATTATTATTATTATTTTTAATATTATTATTATTGTTGTTGTTCGATTGCACGGCGAAGCCTTCCATTCTCCGGTTGGAGGCAGAAGGAATGAGAGAGGGGGGAAGAGAGGGCTCATACAGTCACGCTTCCCAGTTCCCATAGAATGTGTTACTTTATATAATATTGCTTAGCATTATTTCTTTAAGTTGTTAGAAACGGAAATCTCTATTTATTTTCTTCGGATATTCTTGTAATTATTCTTCACTATTCATTAGCACACAGAAAATTTCAAAAGATGAAATCTGAAATACCCAAGTTCACTTTATTAGTTTTATAATAATTCCAAATTTATTAACAATTCCCTATTCCTTTTTTAATGAGCAAAATAATACAATTTTTATAATTTTTTAAAATGAACAATTAATTGATGTATATTTCTGCTTTACCATAATTACTCTACACGCACCAATATTTGATGTAATGGATGTCAGCCAATGCTGAGTTAAATAAATTTTCAATTATATTTTTCTGTGTTTATTTTCGACATTGTGCAAATCCAGTTGCGCTTATTTATTCAACTAGTTTGATTTGTCGTTGGAAATATTATGGTAATGACACCGCAGCTTTACACATCACGAACCGCAATTCAAACTAAGAATACATAAAAATCCAGGTCAAACAAATGCTACGCGTTTATTTAACAGTAAATTCGTGGTTTATTCATAATTAATCCCTCCATTGTGATACAATATTAAGAAACTCCATTTAAAAAAGTTTTCAAAAGCAAATCACGGCTTTACTAACCACCCATTGTAAAGAAAAAAAATTCTGTGTCAAATAAAATACACACGAATTAAAACACCTGGATAACACACAATGTTTGAGAATTTTTTAAAAGCTGAGTATAGCTCAGGACCAGCATTGCCGCTGATTCTGCAGCGACGCTGAACGCATGCCGGATTTTCCGTACTAGGCACAACATTGCTGTCGAGTTCAGCCGCTGTCCGGAGGAGAATTCTAGCGGCCGGCTGCTCTGATCGGTAGGTTCTCCTATAAATACCAGGGAAATGCAGTACCCTAACAAAAGAGCTATGGCCCGCGCGCGATCGTTTCTTCTTCCTCTTCCTTGTCGTATGCTTTTCTCTACACACGCACACGAAAATACATACACACATCCATATATACACGCACTACTTGGAGATCTGGGGGGGAGCCTACAGCTTTGCCCCGGATGGGAGCGGCACTTTGTTGGGTGAGATACCTGCAGGGAAAACCTTCACACAAGTCGACGGCAGATGTCACCTTCCAGTGGGCAAGGAACAACGCCAACTCTCGGAATGAAACATTCACTACATTATCGCGTACGGCTGTAGCAGTTCACGTATCCGGAAACAATCAATCAGCCGAGAACCTCTATTAAAGAACTTTTATGATTGTATTCCCAGAACCCGATTCACAGCCACTCGCAGCCACTGCGGAGCGGATTTTTCTATCGCGTCACATCACGCACGCCCCCCCTTCTCCAAATTCCCCAATTTTTGCGATTGCCCTCATCAGCGCGCTTGTTGGCGAACACAGCCATCAGAGAGCGCACGCGGACGTGCGTTCGCGCGCTGGGAGTCGAACTCGGGGCCCATCGGGGTAGACAAAGCTCCGCAAACAACGGCTTCGTCTCTGCCCCACCCACCAAAACACACACACACACGCACACACAGAGGCCGGGGATGCGGGGAACGTGCGGGAATTATGACGAACGCAATACGCTCAGGCGCCAGACGCTCCGGGGATGAGGCGGCGCCGGGGATGAGGAGACACCGGCGGGAAGCTGGGAAGCGGGGGAGGAGGGGCGGGGGCGAACGACGCGCAGAAAGACCGGGACAGGAGGGGAGCGCCCGGCAAATTATTTGCCACATGATGTAATTATTAGTGGTCTCGTGTTGTTTGCGCCTGACGGGAATAACCATAGCGTTATTTATTTACGGAAATATCCCGCCGCGAAAATGCCACGCGAATAGCTTCCGTATTTGTTTGTAGGCTTTTGTGGCGAATATCAATGTAACTGCATTTATTCGGGGACTTGCGAGGATGTGTTTTTGCCATGTTAATTTGAATAGATAATTTGTAGCGTCATGCCGGTTAGGAGGGGCTCGTTGCGTGTGTGGGAGGGTTGGTTCCCTCATTAGTATACAACATTGCCGCAATGCGCCGGTCGTTGTTCTGCATCGCTACCGCGCCGGCCGTAAAAATTTTCCATGGCAGATATTGTTGCATGTGTGCGAGCTTTGTGTGTAAAGTAACGGTGACTTTGAAAATATTGCCTGCAATAGGCTGCTGGATGCTGATAGATATCTCTTGTGGTAGATGTACCTCATATGTTCGGAGAATTCATTCACTCACATGGCAGTAGAATGACTGATGACAGATCCAAGCGAAGCAAAACGATCTAATTCGTTGTTGAGTAATTGTCATGTACTGCTGTGAGTAGATATGGAACAGATTTCAAAATGAGGAGTGCCAACAAAAATCATTGCACCGGTAGGTAATTAGGATATCGAATTCTCTGACATATTTAAAAAAAGGTCTCGTTTTTTGTATGTAGTCCACGCTGGTACAAAAAAAGGCTTCATATGGAATGCTGCAATACAAACGATCTTGGACATCAGGGAACTTGGCAAATAGATTGAGTGCGTGTAGCTCTCTAGGGCAATGAAACTAATGTGTATACAGCAAGATCGTGATAAATGGTAATGCTTTTAGCCCAGTTCATTAATTAGACTGATTGGCTCGGTAGATGCAGTCGAATCTTGCATCCCATATGAACAATGTGGACTCACTAGAGCACTGGAAATACTCGACCGTATCACGCTGCCCTTTTACTCGATAATTAATCACGTATATTAAGTTCTTGCTTAAGACATTCATATTGGTAGTGGAGCAAGTACGGTATCTCCCAATGCACATGCGGCGTTGCACTAGTCCGACCAGCTCGCCCGGAAACAGTTCCTTGGAGCCGGTTCATTCTGGAGCTGCACCGCCTTTCCGGTCACGGTTTAACAGCGTCAATCTGCAGCAGAGTAGGCGGGTGTGGAGAGGGAGCCAAGGAAGGGGAGGGTTTGGGATGGAGGCTGAGGTGGGATCAGGAGCGGGGTTTGGGCTGCAGCAAGGGTGCGTGGGACACCGATGGCGGAAAGGGGACGGGGAAAGGGCAGGGGCGGAAGCACAGGACAAGGCCAGAGGAGGCACAAGCGGGGGCAGGAACGGGTGCAGGAACGGGAGCAGGAGCGGGGGCAGGAACGGAGGCAAGAGCGGGGACAAGAGCGAGGGCAAGAGCGGAGGCAAGAGCGGGGACAGGAGCGGGGGCAGGAGTGGGTGTGGGAGCGGGGAAGGAGCCGGGGCGGGAGCGGGGGCAGGAGCGGGGGCAGGAGTGGTGTAGGAGCGGGGAGGAGCGGGGGCAGGAGCGGGGCAAGAGCCGGGCAAGAGCCGGGGCAAGAGCGGGGACAAGAGCGAGGGCAAGAGCGAAGGCAAGAGCGGGGACAGGAGCGGGGGCAGGAGTGGGGGCAGGAGTGGGGGCAGGAGTGGGGGCAGGAGCGGGGGCAGGAGCGAGGGCAGGAGCGGGGGCAGGAGTGGGTGTAGGAGCGGGAGAAGGAGCGGGGGCGGAAGCGGGGCAAGGGCGGAGATAGGAGTAGGAGTAGGAGCAGGAGCGGGGTAGGGGGCGGGGCAGGTACGAGGGCAGGAGCGGGGACAGGAACAAGGGTAGGAGCGGGGGTAGGAGTTGGGGCAGGATTGGGGACAGAACCGGAGATGGGAGCGGGAACAGAAGCGGGGTAAGGCGCGAGAGCAGGAGGGTTGGCTAGAGGTGGAGCGGAGACTGAAGCGGGTGCGGAGCGGAGGTCGAAGCAGGGGCGGGGAGGGAGCGACGACGCTGGCGCCTCATCGGCGGCAGGGAGCGCGGCGGCCGCGTGAATTTGCCCTAAAGTTTGGACGTCGCCGCGAAATTTACGGCGCGAATTTGTAACCCACCTCGCAAAGTTGCCACCGTCCGCCTCGCTCTTCCGCGTGCTCGCTCGCTCGGTCGCCTGTTCGCAGGACCCGCGCTCCTTGATCTCGACAACTCGTTCTATCCCCGCTCTCCTGCCCCACTCCCCATGCCCTCTCGATCTTACCTCACGATCGCCTCACTCAATGCACCGCGCACTATTCGCTAACCCCATTAACTCGCCCAGCTAGGCCGATACTCTACTACCCCGATTCGATACACCCAACTTCCCGTACTATTCGCTCCACACAACTTTCCGTTCTATACGCCGTGCCTACTTAACCGTCTCAAATGTTCGCATTAGCGACCGACATCGTACTCGGATTGCTTGTCGTTCCCATTAACTGGAGTTAATCGCTTCCCAACTCGGTAAACCCTACTGGCCAATCTGACCTTCCTTGCCTATTAGCTACCATTACCATCACCTTCTCTGTTGGTCGCTTACCCACTAGTGCCTTGAACTTACAACGTCATCTGTAGACTCACTTCCACTCCATGACCGAGTATTGTTTGGTTGTACTTTTGACCGTAATTGCTATAATTATCGCTTCTCCTTCACTCCCTTGGTCCCTTTTTTTCCATTTTCCACTCACCCATTTCAATTCAATTCTCTGATCTTACGTTGCCTTTTCCTCCCATCTCTTCTTCTTTTACATACTTATCGCTATTTATTTAGCCTATATCTTTCCTTCCGTCCACTTGTGCCACATCCATCAACACCTTGCCATCTCGCCTTTTGTACTTGCGTCCTCCCAACCCGCCATCCACTTCGTCTCGCGCCACTCTACTCCACGCTTCTCACTCCGCTCTCCGCGTCTCCACCAGCGCTCCCCTCCTTCCACCCACCAACCTTGTTTCTCTGCGCCCCCCCCCCCGCCCCTTCCACTCTTCCATCTGCGGGGGCGGCGCCGGCGCTCGCAAGAAGCCATGACTCTGCGAAACAAAAACTTCTGCGGTCAAAACTACCGTAAAGAAGTCATATTTAAAACGAAGTACGGCGCGGAAGCCGTGCAGCGGTCGGCCGCCGCGGCGAGGGGGCGGGGCAACGGAGGGGGACGAAGGGAGGGAGGAAGAGGGCGTGGGCGACGACGCGGAAAATTCGCAACCACTCAACCGTCGCTCGGCTTCCCGCCCGCGAGGCGCCGCCGTCGCGGCGGAGGGAGATTTATTTATGCAGGTTAACTCGAGAGGTGGAGGGCGAAGAGGTTGTCTTCCACCCGGGCATTTCAGAGCGTGCACCCAGAGCGTAGGTTGGGTTCATTGTTCAAAATGTTGGCTGTGTAAAATTTGAGCGTCCATTTGACGGATTGGTGAAATTCATCCATAACTTCAAAATTAACGCAGTGGAGGTACTGCAATATTTTGAATGTGTCTTTCTGTTGCCATGAGGGATTGTGAGAGTAAGTCAGTAGAAATCAATTTATTAGGTACAGAGCCACTATTTTTATGGATCAGACCTCATGATCCACTAATCTATTAAATTAGAAGGTAAAGACCAACATCGGTAATTTTGTTATTTTTATTCTAGTTAACGAAGTCAAACTTATATTGCTCTTCAGTTTTTAAATGAAATTAAAGTGATTTGATGAAATGAAATTTAAATGAAATTATTTTGATTTGGTAACTTCGTAATTGTCAATTGAATGTATGAAGTGTTTAAAAAAGTATAACCCATGAACTATACTTGATAAAAGATGCTCTGTTTCGTGGAAATTATTCGAGTTAAAAATAAAAATTGTTTTTTTTAACTTCATCTGACACATACTCATGATGCTGTTGGCTTATGTACGTATTATTAGTTCCATATTTCCGATTTGCACCTCTTCATTAATTAATTGGTCTAGCGTTTCATTTATAGATCGACTTAGAGAACTTAATTAACTATTTTTCGATAATTTTAGTTTATTTCTGACTTTCAATTAATTACGTCAAATTTAAAACCGATGTAAATCCTAGGTACAAGAATGGATGTAGTCTCCTAGGAATATCAATTCAAAATCAGCATCGAATCAGTTTTCTAACATTCAAATGCCGATTGCATGAAATCACCTCTAATTTAAAAGCGATGTTCCAAAATACGGGTCTGATTTGCTCAGGGGTAGTGCACTTACACGTACATCAGTATTTGCACTTCCTTCACCTATGTTCTCAGAGTCTCCCTCAACCCACACATGACCTGATTTCCAAATTGCGCACCCTCACCCCCGTTACCACACATCCAACACTCCTCCGGTTAACACAACAGTCGTCAGGGCCCCCAGCGGGCTGTCCCAGCATGGCTAATCCGCTCCGATGCCAGGCGGCCGTGTCCTCCCGCCCCCGCCCCGTGTTCGCTGTCTGCGTCCACTCTCCTCGCGCGGCGCTCCCGAACAGCAGCCACCCAGCCAGCCAGCCAGCCGGCTGCCGCTCGTCAAGCAGACGGGTCCAAGAGCGACAAGGGGCGGGCCAGAGGGGGCCCGGGAGGGCGAGCGGAAGAGGAGAGACGTGGGCGCTGCGGCTGGGATGAGCAGACGGTCCACGACGGGGACAGTAGCGGAGCGGGCAGGCAACAGACAGCAGGTGGAGGGGCGGAAAAAGAGGAGCGGCAGCGATGAGATGGAAGGAAATATAACGGGTGGCAACTACATAAGAGGAAATAGGCATGATACGGAGGGAGTAAATGGATCAAAGAAAATGTAGCGAAGATAATAAGGCAGGCGTTGAAATAATAGGGACGATATAATAAGAATGGCGTTGAGAATACATTTAAGATATATGCGCAGATGAAGGTAGGTCAGGAACAATAGATCGAAAAGCATAGGACGAGACAGGCAAGGCAGAGAGAACGGGACACAGAGGAGGACACGTGGGACGAGAAGCATACGGAGAGTACGAGTGGGCAAGGGGGAGAGCAATCTGAGGAAAGAGTGAGAGAAATGCTGAACACGGAGCTAAGGTGAGGGAGTATGGATGAGGGAATATGGATGAGGGAGTACGGGCGAGGGAGTACGGGCGAGGGAGTACGGGCGAGGGAGTACGGGCGAGGGAGTACGGGCGAGGGAGTACGGGCGAGGGAGTACGGGCGAGGGAGTATGGGCGAGGGAGTATGGGTGAAGGAGTACGGGCGAGGGAGTGTGGCGCGGGAAGACTAACGGGATGGGCAGACAAAGTGGATGGGCGGCGCGGGTTGTCGGTACAGACTGGCGAGAAGTAGAGACGAGCGGCAGAGGCGGGCGTGCAAGGCGACGGGGCGGGGACGGGGGCGGGGCTGGGCGGAGCGGGACGAACGGAGCCTTCGCTGAGCGACTTTTAATTACCGGGCTATTTAATTGTCGGCCGCGCACGGGCCAGCGGTAATTACGGCCCCTGAAGCGGCGAGCGGGGGCAGGGCGGCGGGGCGGCGGCGCTGCGAGGCTTGAGGGCGGATTCGGGGTCGATGGGCCAGCGCCGGGCGATGGGCGGCGGGCGACCGCCGGCGGGGCGAAACGACTCGAGAGCGCCGTGGAAGAGCAGGCATTGCAGCTCGCGCGGGGAAATGAGGGCGAGTTGAGGTACAGCGCGAGCGGAGGCGCTGCTGAAAGGTTGGGCGGGAGCAGGGTTGAAAACGTTCAAAAGCGAATTGTAGGTGAATTAAAATTGTACGGGATGTTTGAATGAAAACATGGGCAGATGCTTGGGTGGATGCCATCATGGAAGTAGCTTCAAAAAAGACGAAAGCGGAGATGTGTGGAAATGGGAACTGCGATGGAAGGAAGGTCAAGGCATTAGAGAACCTGAGTTCAAGGAATAAAATATAGATGGGAACACTGAAAGATATGACAGTAGAAAAAAACAGTAGTGATTTGGGGGTATCAAATGTAATTGTACTGCAAAATCAGAGGCGGATGAACAAGCCTTAGAAGATATCGACGACGAGTAAAGCTGGAGAGTTCAAAGTGAGAGAAAACCTGAGGGAAAGAGCCGATCAAGAAAGCAGACTGTAGTTGATCTAATAGATAAAGACAGAGTAGTAGGGACCAAAATACGCGGTGAGTTCTTTCGAAAGATCATCATAAGCGACGAGGTGACGTGGAAGGGAGAATATATGACGGGAGGAGCGAGCGAGCGAGAGAGAGAGAGAGAGAGAGAGGGGGGGGAGAGGGGGGTAGTACTGTCCAGTATCGACTCCAGCTCTCTTCAGAGTCACGTCGATGTCATCCCATCCGGCAGCAAACCATGTTCTGTGCTTTACTTCCTGGTTCCAGTGGATTAATTCTGGTTTAACACGTGCAAGGACACTATCAACGCGGGTTAGCTCTTGACCCAAATAGAGAGCATCGTATATCCACCGCGAGCGAAGGAAAACATAACTCAAACATGATACATTTAATTCCTCTTTAATTTCATTATACCGACAATTGGTGTTTTCACATTTAATCCCAAAGAACTGAAATTTATATTATATTAACAGTATTCAATCATTCTCTTCTGTATTCACTTTTTTCATCTGTCTGAGTATTCAGGTCTTACTTTATTGATTAAAAAACTCATTTTCTACTTCTACAGGTGCAAGAAAAATAATCAATTCAAACATTTACTTAATCTGCACGCAATTAAGAAATTGTGAACATTTCAATGTTGTAATCAGGGAACAGAAAGAAATCAGCAAACATGTTACCTCTAAATAAATGGTTTTAGTGGATGGAAATAAAACAGGTTACATCTTAACATACATGACATTACCTCAAAATGACCCTCGCATGTGTAATAAGATCATGAGGGTATTTGCAAATTTCAAATATTTTAATAATTTTTTGTATACTTTGGGTTTATAGTAAACGGGTAAGAATTCATTACAACAGCAATTTTTATTCAAAGAGCTCTTCTTTTTCCGATGTTTTGTAAAATATTCAGCTGACAACAGTAAATCAACTGTCTTTTCCCAAAGACGTTATCAGCTCTAAGTTTTCAAACTAAGCGTAAAAACACATCAAATAATCGTGGGGTTAGAAATATATCATCAATTAATTATATTTACTTTTGAATTGTTTCATGTTGTCAAGCTACTGAACAGTATCTCAACATACTGAATTTCACAATTTAAACGATAATATGTATACCCTTACAGAAAATTCTAAGTTCATTCCTGGTGACTTCGGTTACCACATCTTTTCTCTTAAAAATCAATAAACAGCTACATATTGAAGACGATAAAGCGTAATAATGGACACAGAAATACTGAAATTTCGTTGCTCTCACGATCACTTCACATCTTTCTGACCAGTATATTTGCTTTTCGTTTCTTTTCCACATTTTTTACGACCGTTTCCACAATCCACCGGCTTCGGTAACCCTGTTTAAAAAGGAAAAAAATCTGGAGTACCCCAAGGCGTGAAAATCGGCCATGAATCAAGCGACGTCTCAGGTAAGCGAGGACCGGCGGCGAGCGTCGAAACGGGGCCTCTCCAGCCACCCAATCGATAACCTCTCGCCTGCCACCCTCAGCGCCACTGTGGGCGGAGGCTAATGCACGCGGCGCCTCGGAGTGGCGGGGCCGCGCGGTAATGGAGCCGTGGGGCGCGGCGGAGGGGCAGGGAGGGGCGAAGAGCTCAGCAGCAGTAGCGAGGATGAATATATAATGGATAGTACACGTAGCCGCCGCGCCACAATGTTATTTTTTTTAAGGTTCCCAAACAAATGAATACAGCGAGAAGTGAAACTAGGTCGCAAAGCATCGCTGAAAGTGCTGTCACCCCACGTATTTTCGGGTGAAGTAAGGAATACAATACAAATAAGGTTCCGTAGATTTGATAAGTGAACGGAAAAACTCCCGTACATCTACTCGGGAAGGTGTCCGTGAGTCGACTATTCATATTTTATCTTGGCAGATCAAAATACTTCAACTATAAATCGTGAGTTCAGGGGAGACTTCTTTCACAATTTAGTAAGTTTCTGGCCAATGCAGTTTAACATTTTACAGCTGTCCCATTCGTATCTGAGATGATCCAGATATTGAGCAAATCCATCAACTATTAATTTCATCTGAACTGCCACCGAAGAGAATACTCTTTTGCTATAGAATGGCCTCGCTTCGAAAGGACTGAGAAAGAAGGGCCGGGCAGACAGAGGCCTTGCTGTCGACCACGGAAGCAGTGAAGACAAGCTCGAGAGGAGGGAGAGAGAGGTGAGATAAGGGGCATTA
Organism: Teleogryllus occipitalis; assembly: GCA_011170035.1. NCBI lineage: Eukaryota > Metazoa > Arthropoda > Insecta > Orthoptera > Gryllidae > Teleogryllus > Teleogryllus occipitalis. Next base: position 34,383 of record BLKR01006525.1, read on the forward strand.
TGGTCAGCAGGCGGAAAGAGAGGTCAAGAGCTGCCGACTAAGCGAATTCTAGGAAAGAGCGAGCGAAGTCACTTGAAAGAGGTCGATTCCCATACAAGATGGTGGGAGATAGAGCGAAGTTACTGCTAGGTCTAGAAATAAAGGCATACACTCCACTTACGAGGAAATTCACATGTACAGAGCATTAACCCAGAAAGTGTTTGGAGGAAGGTCAATTTTAATAAAAAAAATCAGTATCTGACACAAACTAATTAAATGATCTCTACTCCAACGAGGAAAATTATAACAACGTATGGCAGAAATTGGAACATAATATCTAAATGCGTTCACATTAATCATTTTAACTAGCAATACACACAAAACCTCTAATACATATCTACAAAAAATTTTCAAATTATTATTCACATTATTTAATTAGGCAACTTTCTAAGGGAATGTCACATCACTGTAGCGAAAACTTTCCTATAAACCATTGTTAATGTTTCTCTTGATACGATTTACTCTTTCGTGCACTCCAGCTGGCGGTATTCTGCCACCTCTCCACTCAACCTCTTTCGCCAACCACCTCCACTGCAACCCAGCGCCTCTCCGACGGATCTCGCAGCCTCCTCCCGCTCGTCCCGAGGCGCCGGGTGATTTACACCGCTTGTATTATGTAAATCCGGTTTTCTTACGCGGGCAAACAGCGACCGCCTATCGCGGGCGAACCTGCTGCGGTCGCCCTCGCCCGCGCCCGCGCCCGCGCCCTCGCCCCCGCCGCCATCGCCCGTGCGCAGCCGGCGCCCGCGTATTCCGATTTACAGCACGCTCGTGCCTCCGCACCGCACGCCCTTGTCGCCCGTTCCACCGCCCTACCTTCCCTTAGCCACCCACACGCTCTGTGCTCCAGATCAATCTTCGTATCTTGCATTCGCAATAGGTAACAAGAAATCAAATCTTTTTTCTCTATTTTTGAAAATATGTCCACCGACCGCTCCACCACCCTACCTTCCCTTAGCCACCCACACGCCCTGTGCTCCAGATCCATCTTCGTATCTCGCACTCGCAATAGGTAACACGAAATCAAATCTTTTTTCTCTATTCTTGAAAATATGTCCACCGACCGCTCCACCACCCTACCTTCCCTTAGCCACCCACACGCTCTGTGCTCCAAATCCATCTTCATATCTCTCACTCGCAATAGGTAACACGAAATCAAATCCTTTTTCTCTTTTCTTGAAAATATGACTCTTCCGATTTTTCTGTCACGTAGAGTTTCCTGTCACGTTTTTGTTACGAATTTCACTGGGTGCATGCGCACCCATCTGTGTGTGTGTGTGGGGGGGGTGCGCGCGCGTGCTTGTGTTGGAGGACGTTTTTCTTCATCTTGCCTCTGACGCTAGCCTACCACCCGCCCAGTCACGCTGTGGCATTTTGCCTTGTAAATTAAGAGACAAATGTCACATATTAACGTATCTCTTAAACGATTTGGTTGCGATTAATGGGATAAACAAATACCAAGCGATTTGTCAAGTTTAAATTTGCAGTTTGCAATTTACGAGACTGAATTTCCGCAGTGGAGAGAAATCTTCAATTGATTGTAATATCTGTTTGTCTTCACTCTTCCACAAAGCTTCCCTTGTGTATTGTATCGTCAGTACACAAACAACGAAATATAATGTTTAAAACGGTAATGCGTTCCGGTCAAATTCAATTCCAGCGTTCATTTGAACATAAACGATTAAAAGACCTCATTTTGACAGTACAATTAACATGAATAGTAGTCAAAATTATATTATAAATTCGAGATATACAAATACCTGGAAAAAGATAAAACTTAAAAGTAAAACAAAAAACAGCCACTAACTCCATTAACGACACTGAGGAACACCTTGTTTACACTCAGCAATGATATTTGCGACTGAGAGAACTTTATACTGTTGTGTAATAAACTAAATATTAAATACAAGGCTAAACCCTTGATTTTTGAAGCAGAGTTACGAATTTAAACTACATGAATGGAAACAACAATATCAGAATGACTCTATACTGAAACTGCCCTAAGTTCAAAAATAACGCGTGTTCACGTTTTCTACATATCATTCGAATACACCTCACTTTATTTAAGTGGTGTACATCTCATACAAAATAGTACATTTATAACAGATATTCGTATTTCATCATCAATCTTGACATATATTGACAAATTCGTCACATAACATTCTTATATTGTTACATTTTTCATTATAACCTAACAGTTTCATTACCATACGAATATTTCCTTTTTTCCTCATGCTAGTGAACTGAGACAAGTGGATTATCATGAATTTGTGGTCGAGGCGCCTTCCTTCGAGTGAGTATTCATATGAACACATGCAAGCCCTCGCCCATTCTAATGATAAAATATGTAAAATAGGTAACAAAAATATTTGTGTGCAACAACGTAAGGAAATAACATTTTTTCTATCACTAATGACCATCACTTACGTGAGTCATGCTGAGACGTAGTCTGTGTAAGACGTAAAAGTTCGCATGTCTTACTGTGTAAAGCTGTAGATACGGGTTCAATTCGCGTGCATTGTTCTGCACAGTTTGGTACATAACCAGCATATATAACGTTTACATCAAGATTAGACCAAGTAGTGAATGGCATGTCAGCGATCCATTAAGTATTATGTTTATGTTAACCGCTTACTTAGGAGTATCATTAGTAAAGAAGCAGGTGAAAACAAACTTACTAAACAAGAGAAAAGATTTGACTACTCAGCGTTTTCATGAATTTTGCTCTCACATTTACAATGGAAATACAGGATACACTTGAGATTCAAAGGAAATTTCACCCTTCAGTAATATTATTTGCATTTCGTTAACGTTTGTGAAAATAATGCAACATTACATAGAAAAAGGTATTATCTTAAGTTCTAGGTTAGCTAGCTTCCTCTGAATCCTCTATATTAAGTATTTGCATTTTCTAAATGGAGTATCCCTTCCCATTCTATCATGACACACGAACATCGTTATGATGTAAATAAAGATAGTTTTATATTAGACTTCTCTCGAATTCATTCGTGAAAACAATTTAGAGGTCATTTCCAGTGCATATAATAGCAGCAAATTCAAATGTGTTGATATTAACATTAAGATACCACTAGTTTGATATACGCGCTCTTAAGTGATACTTACGTATATTAGAAACGTTCACATAAAATGAACAATATTTTTATTAACTATCTTATGTAAATAAAACGCACAATTTTATGATTTACCTCACAGATTAGAACCAAATAAAAAAAACTACAACAGAATAACTTCACATCACATTCCCCTCATTCAAGTAGATGTAAAAATCCAACAAGAATAAAACGATGAACACGATTCACAAATTAAATAAAAGATAAATTGGAGTAAGTTTTAATCGGGAATTTCAGAATTCAGATTTCTGGAATTTCAGATTTTCTTGAAACAAATCAGGCACACAAACTTGATTTAACAAATTAATTTCCTTAACAAAGGGACTCCATTTACTTTCCGACACTACATTATATTTATATTTCTCACTCTTTAAACGATGTTTACCAATATTTATCATCACCTTTAAACTCATACCTGAATATATGAAGAAACAATTCTAAGGTTATTTGACTATATATGATTATAAGGCAATAAGTCATAAAGCTCTCGTCAAACCACAATTCACAAGGAATACAACCGTGTGCTTTGAGCATGGGCACGCCTCGCGATCAGCACAGTTCGTCGATACAGATGGTAACACTGGCGATGGGGCGGTCAGGGGGAACCCCCTCCCGCAGCGAACGGGGAACCCGCGGCCCGCGGAAGAAGCAGTTTTTATAATGAAACTTTAATGCCACTCTCCGTGGACTTATCGCTTAATGATGTTTGACTTGCGTGGAGTTAATCTCGCGGCGCGTCGGGGAGGCGGCGCGTGGCCGGAGGCGGACGGGGAGAGAGAAACAAAGGAGGGGACGAGTACGCGATGGAGGGGACGGGGTGGAGACGGAGGCCAGGGCGTAGGCGGGGCACCGGCACGGAAAGTGGTGATGGAGGAGTGAAGGACGGAGGGAGGGGGCGGAGACTGGGAGAAGAAAATAGTGATAGGCAAGTGCTGGGTTGGGACCGGAAACGCGGAAGAAGGGAGGAGACGGAAACAAAAAGAAACCATGAAAGTGATGTGAAGTAGAGGCAGATGAACCAGCAGTAGAAAGAGAAGGGAGAAGCTAGGCTTTCTGCCGATTCAACCGCACGCACCACCAAATTATCTTTCCCCCTCGTGAATGGTAATGTGAATAAAAATTGAAAGGTTGAGCTGTAAACATTTGATACGCCGAGACACGTAGGTAATGTAATGACCATTCTACTTAATTGCGTGATGGATTTAATTAAAGCGAGATAGCGGTGTCGTTAAAAAAGTAACACTATTCAACCAGCATTATGTGATGTAAACAAGCAAAACGAGTATATTTCATTGAGAACAGGGGATAGCCGTCCCATACACCTTAAAAAGAAACTTTGCTATTTGTAAAATAAGATTGTTCGCCTTTACATCGAGAATTATGACAAGGAACAAAACACTAACTTTTGAATGGCGTTAATTCACCATTTACATTATTGGAATAATCAAATAATCCCATATGTGTAAACAAGTTTAAAGGATAAAATAACCGAAATATTAGAAAAATTAAAAAATACCGGTTCTTGAACTTAGATGACTAGTTTCTTCTAGGTATTAAATACATTTTATATTATTTTTCTCCATTTATTTAGTCTGTCCTTCGGTAAGACATTGCAGAGAAGAAACAATGAATTCTTATGCGTTATTTTCTCCGTCATCCGCTCCCAACAACGGCAGCACTGGAAGCAACACCTAGCCAGGGAAACAGGAGTCCACGAAGGTATGGAGAACGGGAAGCAGCTGAGCAGGCAGCACGCACATCGCGGAGAGCGCCCTTTTACATTACGCGCCCCACGGGAGCGCGTCTTGAGCGGCCGTCGCCCTGTCTCCTCGACGCCGCCATACCCCTCGCTCCCCCCCCCCCACACACGACGCCACGCGAGACGCATTTCCGCCCTGCTCCACCCCCTCCGCACACACCCACCCGGCGTCTCCCGTACCCACCCTCGCAACCTCTCGCTTCTCCCACCCATTCAACGCTGAGCGACTTCATCCCCCGCCGACTCGCCCACCCCGCGTTGTCCCGCACCTACCCACGCCTCCTCGCGCTTCCCCCACCCATTCAGTGCCGTGCGACTTCATCCCCTGCCACCGTCCTCGCCGACTCGTCCCACCCCCCGTCGTCCCGCCCCCACCCACGCCTCACCCCACCCCGTGTTGACCTGCCCCGACCCGATCTGCACCTCCCAGCTCTTGATACAAACATTACGTACACGAGACCCCGACATCCTTCTGCGTCACCCCCAGCCCCCCTGCGCCGCCCCGCCACCCCGGGGTCACCTCCAGCCTTCTCGTTTCGTCCCGCTTGCCCTTCGCCCTGGGTCACCTCCCGACTCCCCTTGTCACGGCGTCACTCCACACTGCGCCGCCCCACACCGCCCCCCCCCCGCGTCACCCCACGCCAAACCGCCCTGCGCCGCTGCCCCGTATCACCCCGCGCCACCAACTCGCGCCGCCCCGCGCCCTCCCCCTCCCCGCGTAATCCCATGCCACACCGTTCTGCGACGCCGCCCCGCATCACCCCGCGCCACCAACCCGCGTCGCCCCGCGTCACCCCGCGCCACCCTGCGCCGCCGCCCCGCGCGTCCTCCACCGCCCCGCGCCACCTCACGTCGCCTGCACCGCCGCGCCGCGCGAGTGGCGTTTAAAATGATAAAATATTCGGCGCCCTTCCATATTTATGGCCGGCGGTTCCTTGAGGCGACTGCAGTGGCGCTCGCGGGCGCCGAATGAAATATTCACGGCGATACCTTTCATTAGCAGAATGCAGAAAAGCAGGTGAACGCGTGTACACGCTCGCGTGGTTGAGTGGGCGCAGGGCGGGTGGGGGCAGGTAAGAGGGGGAGGGCGGGGTGCGCCGGTGAGCGCGGTCGGGGAAACGCGCTGAATATGCAGTCGCAGGAGCAGCAAGGGCGAGAGGCCTCGGGCGTGGAAAAGGGGCGGGGCGGGACGAGGTGAGGCGGGGCAGGGCGGGTTGTCGGGGATAATAGGGCATGCACAAGGGCCCTAGAGTGCCTACGGAGAGCGAGGATCGCAGCCAGTCCGATTAAACCGAAGCGGTCTCCGGAAGATGTGGAAATGATCGAATTCCCGAGTACCTTGCCGTATCTCTCTGCTCGTGCTGATTTACAAACATGTATGTTAATGTGACCACTGTGAAAAGTAGAAAATTAATGTCGAATAAATTATTTTTATAAAAAATACTGATTAGTACTTATTAAAAAAGTAAAATTACTTTTCAATCTACGCTCAACTGAAAGAAAAAATATTTCAATATTCTATTTGTGTGATTTCTTCCAATGAACGAATTTCATATATTGAAATAAAATAATTTCAATCACTGAAAACATATTTGAAGATACTTATTTATTAAGGAAAGCATTCAATCTTAGATTGAGTACTTTATTGTAAACAAAAACAATCTCTCTTGCCATTTCATTAGTTTGCAAGCAATATTCAATTTCATTTCCTTTTGTCTAACAGTAATCCAAGTGTTGGGGAATTTCATGTAAAGGTAAATTATAGCAAGTGGATTAACAGGGATAATTTGGATCAATCATTACAAAAATTACCCTTTCATAATTCTGGAGATTCGACGTTCAACTATCAATAAATGCTTTCTCATGTAAAGGCTAACCTCTTCGGAGACTACGTAATACATTAAAGACTTCAAGCACAACAATTTCTTTCATAGCCTGATATAATTGAAAGTAGTTCTAAAGTATTTCAGAGTTTCTCTAGCTGTGAAGGAATAATACATTGGTGTTCTGCATGCGAAGTAACAACTAGGGCAAACTTTTTATGTGCTTCAAGAACGAGGCGAGAAAATGACGAACTAGTAATGATATGATGTCCAGAAAAAGCACTGGCATGAGGAATTTCCCACTCGCTTACGTGCAAAGTTCATTTCCACTTCTTCACATTCCTCAGCTGTTTCCTCAAGGCACAAAAAATGTGGAGTGAATGAAATGCGTTTCAGAATTACGTCACGAAAGGTGTTGACAGCCAGAATTCCACACACCTCACGGCATACTCTGTAAACTAAGAACACAATTGTAATTTAACTAGCGCTATTATTCCTTTCGTCGAGAAAGAATTTTCTTTTGTGGACCAGGAGATTTCAAGTGACAGTGAGGAGTGTCAAAACAGATATGAGAAGTCAGAACGCCAGCAGTGAATCGGAGCTTATTGATGTCAAAGCCGGCCACACAGCATGTCGAAGCCGAAGTGGGCATGCTAGTAAGGAGTTGATTGGATGTGAGCAATTTAGAGCAAGAGGGAACTGGAGGGAGTAGGTGGAAGAGAGTGGGGATAGGTGGGAGCGGGCAAAAGAGAGTCGGATCGGGTGAGAACTGTTAGGAATGGGTACGAGCGAATAAGAATTGATGGAAGCGAGTGAGAATGGATGGGAGCAGGAGGGAAAGTGTGTGAGCATTTGGGAGCCGGTCGAAATAGGTCGGGTCGGGTCGGGTCGGGTCGGGTCGGGTCGGGTCGGGTCGGGTCGGGTCGGGTCGTGTCGGGTCGGGTCGGGTCGGGTCGGGTCGGATCGGATCGGGTCGGGTCGGATCGGACAGGATCAGAGCCATTCGTAGATGTTGGAGCGAGTCGTAGCGGGTGGGAGCGAATCGCGCAGAGCAGAGCAGGTCGGAAGGCAACAAAGTGCATGCGGTGTTCCGCGACGAGGGGGAATCAAGCTGGGCAGAGCGAGGCAGGACGCCAGGCGGGCGGTGGATGGCGGGGCTGCCGGAAGGCGAGAGGCAGGAGGCGCGGGGATGGCGCGTGGCAACTGCGCCGCATCTGGCACCGCGCGGGAGGCGCAGGTGCAAGTCCTGGTGCCACTTCGCCCGCGGAAGAAATACGCGGAGCGGCGGCGCTCGCCGATAAATCGACGGGAAGATATCGACGCGGCTCACGTTGCGCATAGGTTTCTTGGGCTAGACGCTTCACTAATGTAATAGGTGAACGTATTGCAGGATTGCACGAGATCTGGGCGGATTTTTAATTGTGTAATGGGATTTCCTTCGTTATCGGTTCTGGAATGCTTCTGCATGAATTCTGTTGAAAATTAAATTTCGAAATTACCCGATGTACGTATAAATTAGCCAAATTGAACTTTTTAGTGTCAGCCATGCACTAAATATTCTGAATATTTTTCCGGAAAACTAGTTCTTTAAATTATTTCGTAAAATACGTTAACAAATCCATAAGTTGTGTTCCACTGACAAAATAAGCCCATCGTCCTCACAATTTTTATTTTATGTTCAAAATGTTTAAAAAAATATAGTCGTTGGGCATCGCAAATGTTGCAAGTTGTGTGTAATTTTTGTTGTGTGAAACAATGTGTGTAATTATCACACGAATTATTCATTATTAATCCAATAAAGTTTCTGAGAGAATGGAAGGACAAAACTAAGAGGTGAAGAACGCCCACAGGTCATAGGTATAGGCTTTTTTTGTACTGATTTTTTGGTTCTTCTGCACTGAATTTACAAAACTATGCCACTCGAATATTTTTTAATTTAAAAAAATGTTTTAAAATTAAAACAAAACTACATAATGATATATTTTTCTGTAAACGTGATGCGCAAACAGAGAGGGAAAAACGTAATTATAAGTGTGACTATAATCAACGATGTGGTTATTTTTCAGAGTAAGTTGAAACTTGGAGGATTGTAAAGAATAAATATTAATTTAATTAGGACGATAGCTGAAATTTGCTTCTGAAAATAATAACTCATCTTCATTTCGCTTGAGAAGTCTCACGTTAAAAACATATAATTACAGTACTCGAATTCTGATGTGACAAGTCATAGCTGTGTTTTGTCTTCTCTCTGACATCCTTGCGTATTTCAATCTCCCTTTAGAGCTTTTCCAGAAATCAGCTGCTCTGAAACGAAATGTACACGTTCGTGATTCACCAGTTCCTTTATTTCCGCTGAATCCTGCTAATAAGAACGAATCCTGCTCTTCCCGCAGCTCCTGCGCCAGAGCGCGTGGGCAGGCGCCCCACGAGCCAGCGGCAGCTGCGACCCACACGCCCAGCGCCACGACAAAATTCGCGGCCGGGCGCACTTCAAAGAAGACGAGCGCATTAATTTTTATTACGCTCGGCACTTCTAATTACCCCCTTCATAATCACAAACGGCATCATTTATATTGTGAATACGCGCAGGAACTTTTCCGCGGCGGGCGTTCCGGCGTCCGCGGCGAGAGGAAGAAATTTTAAAGGGCGGCAAACGCGGGCGGTTAACGTGAGAGGGCCTCCGGGGGTTCCCCGGACTCGCCGCCAGCGGCTGCCGTTAGGAGCGTTGCGGGCGCGGCCGCGTCGCGCTTTTGAGGCTCTGCTGAGCTATGCCGTCGCGCCGGCGGAAGCTAGAGCTGTGGGGAAACTTTGTTATAGCGGGGCCCGCGTAACACAAGGTAATTTTGTCAACACTAGGTTTTTTATTAGGTGAAAGTAGGTTGGGCTAACTGAGAATGAAAACTTTGTGCAGAAAGAATTTAGGAGTCACAGTGCTTTTTTTCTTCTTTCCTTCTTTTTTTGCTTTAGGCTTTAATTAAACGAAAAGCTTGTCCATTGCGTCTCTACATAGCTTCTCTGAGTTTTAACAAATTTTATGAAGCACATTTTGTCACTTTTGGTCGAGTTATGAAAAATCCGACGAATAGAATATACAAATACATAAATTAAGTTGCGAAGTATTTCTTCAGAAAACAAAAGAGACACTATTAATAGACCAAAGAAGCGTACTTTCATTCCTCTCGTCGCAACGCTGATTATTCCCCCAACAATTTTTTTCGTGGAAACGAGCTCGGAAATTCTTAACAAGATCCCCACCCATTTCACAAATCGGCAAAAAAATCGGGGACAAGGACGTTACTCGCAACTTTTAGTTAGAAATGTGCGTCCCGGGCCAGCGGAGCGAGTGGGCGGGCCGGGGGCGTCGTCGCAAATGGAAACTTATCTGGCGGCGGGGATTAGAGGCGGCCCCGCCGCGGGAAATGACCGCCAGGCCGCTCTCTCCGCTCTCCTCCAAGTAGGTGCAAAGTAAGTACAGCGCCACGAGACAGAGAGACCGCAGAAGGCGCACGGCGGCGGCGGCGACTGCGAGACGCCAGAAGAGAAGCCAAGAAGGGAGGTACATTAGAGACGCGAACTGCAAATTAAAATTAAAATTAATTCCATTATACGGCACGTCAGTCTCATTACAATTGCAAAAGAAGCTTATTAAAAATAATGAAAACGCCAGTCGCCGAGCCATATCAGGTTCGCGGAAGCGGCAGAGGCGGCGGCGCCCGCGATCGGACTCGGCGGAAGGAGTGGAGGGGGCGGCGACGTTGCGGCTTGGCGGGTGGCGAAGGTGCGGTGAGTCGAGGCAGCAACGGTGATAAGAGAAGGGTCCGCAACGAGGAGGGACAGTCGCGAGCGCGGTAAGAAACAAAAAAAAAAGCCAAGAGAGAAGCCGAGAGGTGGAAAGGAAGAAACGCGGAGAGTAGCCGGCCGAGGGCTTTGCATTGCGAGGACAGGTAAGGCAAGACAACGAGACAAGGGGATGGGAAGTTGGCAAAGCAGGGGAGAAACGGGCGTGTGAAGAAAGTGTGGCGACAGAAGTGCAGAGGAGGACGAGAAGAGAGAAAGGGGGGACTCGAAGAGGTACGCGGATGGCGCCCTTTGAATAAATGTAATTAGCTTCTGCGAACAGTCGCCGGCACCGTCATTGGCTAGTTCCTTCGTGTGTCGTAACACAGAGAAGACGCACTGAAAAGGACGGCCGAAATGAGGCATGAGAGTATTCAGTGGAGTGAAAGGAACTGGTTGTAGATGGCAGCAAATATGATAGATTTGAAAGAGCAGGGTTGATATTGGACTTTGAGAAAGAGGATATTTAGAAGAACCACTGGATTTCATTAAATTTAAGCGGAGGAATATATTAACTTATTAACCCAGTTTTATAATTTCTAAATTAAAACAGTAATAATATAAACAACAATCAATATATTTCCTTCAAATGAGAAATTCAATTAAGTTGCTAACCAAGAATTTTCGAATACTAACAAGCACTGCTGAGTTTTGTTCTGACTCGAATGATGTGACAATCTAGATTAATAGGGGAATATACATGTTTTGAATATAATTCGGAGGGAATATATTGCTATATTAACATGAGCATAGCGAGAAAAATAATGATTTTAAAGTTACAATACATAACTAATTGATTTATCCACCAGTTATTATTAAGGAATGCGTGGGTTTCAACAAATATGTAATAACATGACATCAAGTATTTACATCACTTTTGCAAAATGCGAATTACATAATAAATGTAATACAATGTTCACATATCAAAAATTCAGTTGAGTAAAGGCGATTTGCAAGGCGAGAGCATTAACTCAAGAAATTGACAACAAATGATCGTGTCATAATATTTCCACAAAATGTAGTACTAAAAATTCTGAACGTAAGGGATCTCAATAAAAAATTTCATTCTCTGAAATCATCACAATTTCTGACCCCGTACTTGTAAATCATGTTCCATGTTAAGAAACGTGCAAGTATGCATTTTGCAGGGATGTTTGCAATATCATGTCAGGGCGATACTTTAAGTGTCTCCAAACTTCCATGCTCCGTGAATGTCTATCACCGTGACTATTACGAAACTAGTTTAAACTTCATAACATAAAACAAATATTATGCTGGGTATTCCATTCGCTTTGCAGTTGCAATCTAGTACGTGGATCTAGTGTTCATGAGAAGCATGTTGTTTCCCAACTTCCGCAATCAAAGCCCTTCACAGCTCATTCGCTCATCTGCAGTGCACGGCGTGACGATACCACTCGAAAATCAACGGTGACGAAAATTCGGCTCACATCACCTGATGATTGTGAAGTACAGCGAACAATAATTAAGAGGATGAGGACAGGACCTGTACGTACGCGTTATTCAAACAAACATGATTGCGAGAATTGTGTACATCACAAAATTCTATAATGAACCACGCTCTGGTTTGCCCACTATAATTATATAGAAGAAAGGAGAAAAAGAGAGAAAAAAACAGACAGCGCAAACACGTAGTGAATGCGTTCCGCTGCTCAAAAGCTTGGAAAAAGGGAAAAATGGGAACTGTCCATCAGAACATAATAGAATCCGTGCTACACTTCTAACTTACTATAGTATGTCTCTGTCATCATTTTTATTTCCCCGAAATTGAGAAATAAGGATGTTGGAAAGGGAGGAATAATTTTAATACTAGAAAAATTTATTTGATAAAAATGCTTTCAGCGCATGCAAATTGGTGAATATACCTAGTAAGCAAATACGTAAATATACTCTGTAAATGAATCTTCTACTTGAAGATTCTTTTACAGAGTGCTCGAAAAAACAAACGAGTATTTGCTTCCCAATTCTTAGTTGTCTTCGTCTAAAACTGCGAGACAGAAATCGCGAGGTTGTCCATGCTGGATATTAAAGTCATGGACGTTCCTAGAAATGAATTAAACAGATTCAACACTAACGCTTAATAAACAGTTTTCTTCCAAATAATACCTCAAATTTCCTCACTTTAATAAAATCATACAGAGACAACTATTTTCTAGCGTGCAATATACATTTTTGTATAAGCAAAATAGAAATTTCTTAATTGTTCACAAAAAATATGCATTCACAAACACGTTGTCTTAATTATACTGATGAAATTAACTTCATTTCCACAACATTTCTGTTCAAATTTTAAAGTAACAAAAGAAAATACTCAATCAACGAAATTCAAATGGCTGAAATAGTCACTTAAACGACACCGTGGACCTTCCCGTGTCATTAGTTAAGAGACATGAGATTAGCCTGACGATGGGTCACTGTGGTTGGCATAGCAACATGGTGGAGTGAGCGTTGACTAGTAAGACATTGGCGGTATGGAAAGGTGGGCGACGGGCAGTGTGGTGAGCGACGAGGTATTGACGGTGCTTTTGTACCGCCGCAGGTGTTTAGCGATGAGAGGAATGGCGTTTTGGGGGTACAACACGGAAAGAGCTATAGAGTGACAGAGTAAACCCGATGTATGCTGTGACTCCAGAAAACGAGAGAGAGAGAGAGAGGGAGAGAGAGAGAGAGAGTGCGAGAGCGAGAGAGTGCGAGAGCAAGAGAGAGCGAGCGAGAGAGAGTGCGAGAGCGAGAGCGAGCGAGCGAGCGAGAGAGGGAGAGAGGGAGAGAGAGAGAGAGAGAGAGAGAGAGAGAGAGAGAGAGAGAGTGGCGGGGTAAGCACTAAAGATAGGCGGGAAAGTGACATGGGAGAGCAGTGGAGGAAAATGGCGCGGGAGTGTGGCGGGGGTTTCGGGCGTTGAGAGAAGAGAGTTTAACACGGTGAGGGAGTGTGGCGAGGGAAAATGGCTGTGATATTGGGTTGACTGATTGTTAGATTCCGGGCGCATCAACTGCTAAAATCGTTAGTACCGTAAGTGTACAGCAAGTTTCTCCCCTGGAGGTGGCTTGGATCTTCCCCCGCTGGATGGCCTGATCCTGCGCGGCGTTTTCTCCAATCACGTATCTCCCACCAGAGGCACCGCCACAGCCCGGACAAGCTCGCCATGTTGAAGTGCAGTTCATGTTAGTATAAGTGTAAGTAAGTAACGGGTAAGGATAGAACAAGGAAGGAAGAGGAACGATAGCGAGCGGTCCGTGGCCCGTTTGTTAGGGTACTAATCCGGCATTCGCCTGGTGTTGATCGGAGAAACCACGGAAAACTATCAATCAGAGAAGCCGGTCTTTAGAATTCTCCTCTAGTCAGCGACTGATTACAACAAAGCTCTCTAGCTAGTGCAGAAACTCCAGCGTCGTGTCTCGAACCTTAGACTTCCCGGTCAGAGACACCGCAGCGACATCAGTTAATGCCCTGAGCCACCTCTGCGGGGATGTTGGGGAGATGAGGCGGGGTATTACGGCCAAGCAGGAGGTACGATTAAGATCAACATATTATAAGGTGATGCTTACAATATACAGAGTCAATATATACTCGTCAATCTAATAACATATCTTCACATTTTAAATTACATTCATAACAAGTTACTAGAGTAAGTATGCATCATAATTTTGAGACCCACCTGTTTAATTAATTAAAAAAGCTTTAAATGATCGAAGTTCTCTAACTGTTTGTAATTATTTAATTAACTGAATATGTTGCCTTGGCATCAATCAGCAACTGAAGGTTATTTTAAATATATTTATATTTGCAAAAGTTGCCATGGTAGCTAGTGATGAAAATGAATGATTATCTACTTATTATTATTATATAATATAATTCATTATATATTAATAATAATATAATTAAGTGTTTACAAAAGTATTTTTCGTAATTGAAAAGAATGAAAAAAATGTCTTCGAAACGTAGTACATAATGAGAAATTGAACAATTGAAAAGAAAAAACAACTATTTCATAACTGTCTGAAAATTGATTGGGATAAATGATAATAATAATTAAAATATAATAATATCATATTAATAATAATCATAACAACAACAACAATAATAATAATAATAATAATAATAATAATAATAATAATAATAATAATAATAATAATAATAATAATAATAATAATAATAGACAGTTAAAATGGGAAAAAAATTAATGGATGTGTTTTGCCCTCTATAGACTCACCCGCTGCGCGGGGCGGCGTGTGGGAGGCGCGTGGGAGGCGCGTGGGATACGCGTGGGCGACGCGACGGCTGCGTGGGAGCGGCGAGGGGGCGGCGAGGGGGCGGCGAGGGTGCAGTTGAGGGGGCAACGCGGGGACCGGAGGGGGCGACGCAGAGGTGGCGCGAACAGCGATGCACGCCGTTAGTATGGCAACGCCGATACTAATTACCGCGTCTTGCACACCGCGGACGCGGCCAGCGCGCCGACCGTCGCGCGCCGCGGGGCAGTTTTAATTACTAATTACAACCGCGCTCCCGCCCGCCCCTTCCACCCGCGCCGCAACTGCCGTCGCCTCCGCCGTGCTTGTCCCGTCGCGTTCTCGCTCGCGTGCCGTTGCCTCTTCCGCAACGGATTCGTCACTCGGGAGGATAACATTTGCTCGACGCGCATGCAGATTTATGTAGGTGCGCGAGTCAAATCAATCTTGTGTACATCGCGCAATTCACGTCATTTGAAAGTTCTCACTGTTGCGGTAAAATTTATTATGTTTCCAGACTGCCTGCTTTCAGACATTGTGTACGCGAGAATAAACATTTTGTACGCGATTTGTTTTACTTCTTGAAATATATTAAAACGCAATAGAATATATAATCAATGAATCAATGTATACTCTTGTTTGATTTAAAGTTAACTCATACTGCTCTTGCAATTTGAAAGCACAGTCCGAAAATTAAGCAAAAAAAATTCGTAATATGTTGAAACTAGAAACATGTACGTGATACAAAATGAAACACGACGAGTCAAAATACTTATCGAGAAAAACTGGCATTTCATACGTGTGCATATTCCCTATCTTCAATGCAGCTTGTGACCTTGTGTCGGTATCATCACCTCCTACCACGTGCGTATCTATATTTCATTTAACCCCTCTTTACAACGTTCATTCTCCATCCACTCGCAACGCATTCGTCTCCCCACCTTCGTTTTCCATATTTACTCGACAAAAGTTTGTTGTTGTTGTTTTTTTGGCCTCTTCCTCTGGCATCCCTCTATAATAATCCAGCACGTCTAATTCCATTATTTTACCATTTCCCGTGTAATGTATGTGTATTTCAATTTTTTTGTTTCTTTTTTATTCCTGCCCACCGCCCGCGGAACGGAAATTCAATTTGGATGCATTTGCATTCAGCGTCCACGGGCAACGTGGCGGCGGGGGCGGCGGCGGCGGCGGCGGAGGCGGGACCGGCGCGCGGAGTACGAACGGAGCAGGGGAGGGGATGGGGGAGGGGTGGGGTGCCGGATATGGGCGCGTACCCGCCCCCGCACTCCACGCCCCGTGCGGGGTGAGCGCCCTTCCGCTATGGAGAGGCTGCGTGTAGAAGCGGAGGCGGAGACGGCTGGGTCGCGGGTGGGAAAGCAAAGGGATCGTATCAAGAACGCGCGGATGGCAATGTAGGTGGATAAGGAGGAGATGACGATAGAGGATACTGTTAGACCTCAAAACAAGTGGGAGGAGGATGTAACGGAGGTTCTAGGTCAGTTGCAGGAAGGTGGAAGGTGGTTGGCTGAAGAAGAGACGATGGAAAATTCGGGACTAAGAGAAAGACAAGCGTGTAATCGTTCTTTTAGAGGGTAATGATTATACACGACAATAATGAAGAAAAATATTTGAATGAGAGGAACCAGGGACAAGAAACGAATTCTACAACAAAAAAATCTGGACATGTGTGAAATGAACATGGACATGTGGGAGGAAAACTGGACATATGTGAAATGTAAGGAACCAGCGGTAAGACGAATTTCAATGCGCGCTGGTAGGAGGTGTAGGCGAGAGCTAACACAGGCTAACTGGCAGGTGAAGGCGCAGACGCATACAGGGTACGAGGAGAAGGCGAGGGCAGAGGTGGGGCGAAGGCGGAACGAAGGGCAGAGTCAGGAGGCAACGGCGGGGGCAGAGGTGACGACAGAGAAGGGGGCAGAGGTGGGGGCAGATATCGGAAACATTATTAAGGGCAGAAGAGGATCAGAGGCGGTGCCATAGGCAGGGGTCAGAGTCAGGGGTCAGAGTCAGGGGGTAGAGTCAGGGGGTAGAGTCAGGGGGTAGAGTCAGGGGGTAGAGTCAGGGGGCAGAGTCAAGGGCAGAGCCAGGGGTCAGACAGGGGCCAGAGACTGGGGGCAGACAGGGGGCAGAGGCAGGGACAGGAGGCAGAGACAGGGGCAGGGAGCTGAGCTAGGAGGGAAAAGAAGGGGGACAGAGAAGAGACCGGAGAGAGCCAAGAAGGCACAGGCCAGGGGGTGGGGGACAAAGGCGGAAGGCAGCAGAGGAGGCAGAGGCGGGGACAGGCGCAAGGTCGGAGGTGGGGGGGGGGGGGAGATCGGATTGCAGAGGGAGCGGAGGCAGGCTGGTGAAACGACGTGGGTGGGTTGTGGGGACGCAGGCGCCGAGAGAGGCCGGGGCCGACGCGTGAAGAGGCCCGCAGCAACAGCGCCAGTAGCAGCGGCAGCGGAGCAGCGCGGATTCGGAGGCGTAAGTGGCCAATTCCGCGCTGCGCCTGGCCGCGCGCGCCTCATGCGATGAAATATAAAGGGGCTCCCGTGTGCGCCTCGCTGGCTGTGGATCCCGCGCCCTGCTAAGAAGCCCTCCTCAATGCTACGCCCACGCCGCTGCTCGGCTTCCCTCGGAAAGGGGTTACAGTGGTTCTTCTGTTGACATGGTACACGACGTAACAATGTACTTAAATGCAAGAGAACAACTGATATGAAGTACGTCAATATGTTTGTTAACACATTTTTATTCACGTCGTAATTCCTTTCTCTTATTAAAAGAACTGTCAAAAGAGAAAAATACAAAATGAAAAACAACAAAATAAAAACAATTCACTTCTTCCCAATGTTCTTGACGAAATGACATTTCTACACGTTTTTTGATGCTCAATAAAAAGTCTTATTTTGTGGATGGCTGTCGGTATAATATAATAGTTTGTTATAACTATGGAGCGGATTTTAATTGAATGTCATGTTTTTTTCTTTTCACTTTATAACAATCCCGTTTAGTGTAGAAATTCATTTTATGTCGTGACAAAACGAAATGACCCATTTTTATTCATCATTAACTTTCATTTTTTACCTTTTCCCGACATTTTTAATGCATTTTTTGCTGATTTCACCAATTTTAATGTCATTTTTAATGGTACTTACATCAAATAATATTTACGAGATGCAACAAATGTTCTTCACAGAATTATTCGGTAGCCTATTCTATTTGTTCGTGTATAAATTGTTGTGGCAGCCGTTGTATGTAATTCTTGTGACATATATCAGACTCTTTGCCGGTTCGGCCGATTTCGGAATAACTAAAGACACAGATTTCCTGGTAAAGAACAATCAAAACCAAAAGTTTGCAAGCTGAGTTCACTCGAACGAATGGAAGAAGCCTCGATTACATCAGTAACATATTCAACAGCTTCAGTTGCTCACCCGAAGTGGTTTTGATAGGATTTTTTACGTCAATTTTTTTTTGTTTTAGTGCAGTTTTAAAGCATTTTAAAAGCACTTTGTTCATCATTTTTGGTGATGATTTAAGTTATCAAAATCCACCCCCCTAGTTATAACATTTTTACAGAACATTGCATTACATTTTTTTGTTTGCCAGTACGACTGAAGGCAAGAGGTGAGGACCATTTTAGAATTCCCAATCGACCACACCAGATCAAAGGTGTCGGTGAATTCAGCTTAAAATTTCACAAAGCCTTTTATATTCCCTGCATAATTAACGAGGTGCTAATGTGATCGGAAAGTTAAATATCAAAAAGGGATTATGGTTGTTAAATACCTCATTTGAGTACTTTAGATAATTAGTAGTATGTAAAATAGACCTTCGATAATTTCAAATTACGTTAGTTATTGAAATTTAATGTAAAGAGCTTCATAATGTGAACTAATGCAACCGCACTAATGCAAAGTCACCCTAATGGCCTCTCTCAAATAAACGGTAAATGATCACCTTACTTGTAATGTTGGAACCACCTACGCGAAGTAATATTTCCTCCCAGTGAGCGACGTAAAACAGAAACCTTTGACAGAGCTGCCGTGGTTTTCATCGTCCAAAATCACAAGGAACAATGTCACGTAATTGTTCCATTACGATGCAACGGCTTGCTTCCAGAGAATAAGGCGGCGATATATCCCTCCCTATTCAGTAAAAGGCACCACTTTGGTTCGCGTTACTCAAAGTGAATTGGCTCAAAAGCAAGATAGGGGTGAGAGGCGGAGGTTATAGGGGGCAACGACACCCACAAGGACGAAAGACGAGAGGTGCAGAGAAAGAGGTCGGTGGAACAAGATAAATATCCAAAATAGCAGGTGTTGGGAGAAAAGCAATTGGTGAGCGTATACTGCTGAAAATACAGACTCCCGAAGGTAGTGATTGGTGGTATTAGACGGTAGGGCATACTTTAACATTATGGAGAAGAAGATGAACTCTATGAATTGCAATAATTGAAATCAATTGTTGAAACCAAAGGCCAACTTAAGAAACATCATTCTTGAATTATTACACTACCTTATTCATGATATCTTACCTAATCAGAAAAACAACAGAGCATTATTGAGAGCGAAAATAAATAATAAATCAAACGGAATCGCCTAAAAGCTAAGTTGGAATAACAAACTGACACTTAAAAGGCAAAATTAGGCACATGTAACCGGAATTGCAAAAGAAAATCCAGCACTCAGTGAAAACAAGACGCGAAACATAACGCGAAGAAGGAGGAAGAGAAGGAAGAGGAAGACGAAAAGAAGGACGAGGAGCAAGAGTAGACGGAGAAGTAGGAGGAGCAGAATGAAGGCGAGTGAGTGGAACAGGTCTAGTAAGAGGAGAAGCAGGAACAAAAGGAGGAGGAGGAGGGCGAGGAGGAGGACGAGTAGGAGGAGCAGCAGGAGTAGAATGAGGAGCAGGACGAGTAGGAGGAGGAGGAGTAGGTCTAGTAAGAGGAGAAGCAGGAACAGAAGGAGGAGTAGGACGAGTAGGAGGAGCAGCAGGACGAGTAGGAGGAGGAGCAGATCTAAGAAGAGGAGAAGCAGGAGTAGAAGGAAGAGGAGGAGGAGAAATTGAAGGATGAGGAGGAGAGGAAACCGAAGAGGAGGCGGTGGGAGGAGACGCAACAGGAAGATGTGAGCGCAGGAGCGGGAGCGGTGGTGGGGGTGGGGGTGGGGGCGCGTGGTCGGAGGCGTAACCGCGGCCGCCCGTCGCGCGAGCAATCACAGCGACCGCGATTATGGGGGCGGTGGGGGCGGGCAGCGTATCGTGCACGAGATCGGCGGATCGCTCACGGACTGATGGCGCCGCCGCATGCCAAGTATCAATTAGGCCCGGAGCGCCGGGCCGCGCAGCGCCGCGACCGCACTTTTGCGTCGCCAGAGGGCGTCGCGGTCGCCGCCCGCAGCGCCACCTCTCCCGCCCTCGGCTGCCGCCGCCTGCCACCGCGCTCCAAAGCCATCTGCCAGTGCGTTCGCAATGAGTGAAATAGAGCTCACTGCAAAGGAACGCGGAAACACAAAACAACCTGTAATATTTTTTCACAAATTTTAGTGATGGGTCCAGGTGAAACTTACTTCACCCAAGGGTTAGTGGATAAGGGTGCAGACAAGTCCGTCATGCATGATGTATTACGATGGAAATTATGATGTTTAGCTTTATCAGATTACATATGTATTGCTACGAGATTCTTGTTAGAGAACAAAATATATTGAGCATCAAAACAAACTTTTCTGCCAAAAAAATAGTGATTGACGGAAATTGAATAAACAATAATTATGTCACAAGTAACCAAACATATCTGGTGGCCATAGTCTATTATTCGTTAAGAAACCAATAAATCAGCGATTACTGATAATAATAAAAAACTTTTACTCAAATTAGCGAAAAATGATCATGAAGTTATTCTATAATAAAAAGATAAATATTGGCACTAAAATGCTCTCCCACGAGTAATGTTAACGCTTTGTAGAACATAATTCGAGAATATTACAACAAATCGAATCAAGAAAGAAATTTAGTGTAGCAAAAAAATGTAATATACGCACATAGATGTCATACAAGGTTATGGCTAGTTACCACTTGCAGATCGCCCACAAACAAGTATTCCACGTTGATCACGAAACCGTCTGACACTCACCTGAAACAAAAACACAAACATTGTTCTCAGACATTGCCAAATTTATTGAGTTAATAATGTAATTTAATTGATAAAAAATTATGAGAGTCATATGAAACGTATAACAATTTTAATTGTTGCGAACCTGGAATTCAATAGTTACAGTATGAAGTAGTTCTTGAATTAATTTTTAATATAAAGGTGTCCAAGAAAAATGATACCCAAAAGAGAATTTATTAGATCAATGAAACCCAACTAAACGACCTCTACAAAAATGATTTGTTTCCCTGGTTATTTCTCATCTCTTTAATTAAG
>BLKR01006526.1:0-55606 GCA_011170035.1 Teleogryllus occipitalis
GTTCATGGGATACACATACACAAATCCTAAATCTAGATGTTATACATAGGGCAGACAATGTATAGTCTTTAGCTAAATACTATTTAGCATATTAAATTTGGTGAGGAGTTCTATAATTTTCTTTTGACCGGGATAAGAATTTAATATACAGTAGAGATTATCATTGATGTTAAGGTTTGTTCTCACAGACGCCATCACGTGGCAATCAACTATAATATGTTTCGTGGAAACTGGGAGTCCGCAATTTGGGCAAGGATCAGGAGCAGCCTTTTTAATTAGGTAGCTGTGACTGAGTTTGAAATGTCCTATACGGAGTCTGGTTATGACCACTCGATGTCTTCTGCTAAGTCTAATGGAAGTGATGGGAGATTCCTCGATATTCTTCTTAACAGCTTGTAATTTGGAAGGCAACATTTTCCAGTTCCGGTCCCAAAGCTTCTTAACTGCAAGTAAGAGGTAGTTTTTAAAGTCGGGGCGTGTGCCGCCAGCTTCAGTATCAATTTCGGGGAGAGAGATTGCTGCCTTCGCAGCTGCATCCGCTTCTTCATTGCCCTGGATGCATATATGAGAAGGAAGCCAAGCTATTGTAACGCGATATCCTTTAAGGAAGGAGTGATAAAGCTTTTCTTGGATTTCTTGGACCAGTGGATTTAAGGAATGTCGGTTTCGAATGGAGGATAGAACTGCTAGTGAGTCAGAAAAAATAACAATATCTGGTAACACTTTAAATAACACTGTAAGGTAATATTAATACTGAAGTGTTTTGGTTCGGAGATATAGTATATCGATAAGCTGATAGAGCGCAGCAGTAGTTGTTGCCTCTAACGCTGTCGAACTACGACTGGAAGATATTCTTACTTTTATAAAAATGAACGTTTGAAGCAAGAAACTTGAAAGAATATTTTGAAAGAATTTAATTAATTCATTATTTTCTTGATTCGTATTTATTATTTATTAATGAATTTATTACTTGTGAATTATTTGATCGTTCACCATATATTCATTATTCAACCAACAAATACAGTAAAACAGAGGGGGGAGGGAAATATTATGGAACTCAAGAAAATATGCACAGATTGAACTTATCCCTTAAATGTCACATACGTTCCAGTTTTTTACATTAAATAATGATTTGTATGCGATGCAGTAAGGTATTTCTCTTGTGGCAGTTCGAACTCGTTAAACAGACGGTTTACGATTTACGAAAACAAGAATTTCACGGGTTAAAATTACACAATAGCATTTAATAAAACGAGAAATGACACTCGCGGCTGATCTCACAGCTAACTGCTGTCACTACTCTCGGCTTGTGGCGCCAAAAGGCATTTCGAGACTTCAGTAACCTATCTCTAGTGTGTGGACACATCTTCACCGGCCTCTTTCCACATTTCTCACAACGCATCTCTCGGTGGGTGCTGTGGGTCTTAGCGGGCCTTCGGGGGAACCAAGCAGCCCGTACGAACACAATATCTGCGTCTACGGGCACACGTTCTGCGCATGCGTTGAAGGCTCCGAAAGGCCAGAACTTTCGTTCTCTCTCGTGTAAGTTCGCAATTGAGCGGGAAGTACAATACGACAATCCTACAAACCAGACGAATCATGCGATTGTTCATTCGAAAATTATCAATAAATACTTTGTAAAGTAATTTTTTAAAATAAAAAGCATTTTTTGCTTTTCATAAAATATTTGGGTAGGCTCCGCCTTGCAGCTTAATAGGAAGCTACGCCACTGGTGATTCTTGTTGACAATTCTTGCTTTAATGTATTTCCTAGAATCTCTCTGATTACAAAGACCACACTAAAAAAAAGAATCCCATAAATCGCAATAAGGTTTCAATAGTTACACAAAACTTTCCTACGCGAAACGGAAACCTTGGTGCTTGACTCCTTTTCCTGGTTACGGCAGCATCTAAGATAAAAGTGTACCTTGTTGGACCAACCGGTCTGTGATTTCTGAGAGGGTGAAGTTACTTCGTAAACGGACCTGTCGGCCTCATCAAGCCTGACCATGTTGCAGAGCAGTTGCTGGTCACAGCAGCCAGGTACCTTGCCAGGTTAATTACGAATTTAAATTATATTTTTAAAAATCTGTTAAACTATAAACATTCAAAATCTTTTAAACTATAAACATGGTATTTATTGTTTACTGTATTTTTCACTAGTGTGTAATTGATATAGTATTTATTTATTACATTCTATATACCTCATTATTTCAGTTACATAGTAGAAGTATGATACAATAAATATGACTTTATCAACGGAAGAAAACATCTGCCATTCTTGCACAAAACGGGAACGAAGTTTGAAACAAACTTTAATAATTATATTATTTTTCGTCTGCATTGTTACACATGTCGGAAATATAAATGTCGAAAGCCAGAGTAATTACGTTATGTATTTATCAGCTTCCAGGTCTTCGGCAGGCTCTGTGAAAGTGTGTGTGGGGGGGGAGGGGGATAGGAAGATGCGCGCGCGCCAATGAGCTATGAGAATCAACGGAATATTTTTTTTTTTAATTCTGAAGAAATAATTAATAGTCATATAAATAATTGAGTAACAAGAAGGAACATGGTACGCTCAGGTCGATAGAAAGAGAGACCGGAAACTAGGAAGTCCACATTGGAAAGGAAGAAAGTGGGCAACACTGCAAACTGAGCCGTGACGTTCCGAGTGGAGCTCATATTTTCTACCGGGCCGTGCTATGCCGGGCTGAGCGAGGACTAGGGAGCTCGAGGATCAAGAAAAAGTGCGAGCATAGTAGATAGATAGATAGATTTATTAAAGTTCGCTTTGAGCTAATGCTCGGTGGCAAACCTGATTACAACTAGATATACGACAATTACAAAACTATTACGAATATTTACAAAAGTAATTACAATTAGAATTAGAGATTAATTTTGAGTTATCTGTAAGTTGATTTATAAGCTTTTCTAACACTTCACTCCACTTCACTTCACATCACTTCACTGCGCTGCACTACACTGCACTCCCCTCCCATGCCCCCCACCACACTACACTACACTTCACTTCACTGTATAAGGGAATGACCATATTAATAATAATAATAATAATAATAATAATAACGATTATAAAAATAAAACTAATAATAACAATAACTTAAAAGTTACATCAAAACCAGTAAGTGTTAATAATTATATCAATAATAATAATAATAATAATAATAATAGTAATAATAACAATAATGATAAAAGTCTCAGTATGATGACCTACATAGAATTAAGTATATTTTTAAATTTCACTACATTAGAAGGAAGAGTCTCTAGTGCTTTTGCAGGTAGTTTGTTCCAATCTACAATAGTGCGATTCACAAAGGAGAACTTGCCTACATCAGTTCTTTGCTTTCTACATCGTATTTTCCAGGGATGGTCTCCTCTGCTTTTATAATCAGGTTTCTGTAATCTTTTACTGAGGTCTACCCATGCTGAGTCCCCTTTGTATATCTTGTACATTACGCATAAACGCGCCCGTTCCCGTCTCTTAGATAAGGGTTCCCATTCATCTCGTCCATCAACGCGTCCATGATTTACAAACTTTCCGGCCCGTTTTTGAATTTTATCTAACGCCTCGATTTGCCCTTTTCTGTACGGGTCCCAGCAGGCCGCTCCGTACTCTAAAATAGGACGAACAAGTGTAGAATATGCCAAGGATCGGGCATTCGAACTACTGTTTTTTAGAATGCGCATTACGAAGTGCAGCGCCTTCCACGATTTTTTCGCCGTATTGTTAATATGATCCGACCAACCCAAGTCGCTACGCAGGACCAAACCCAAATACTTACAGTTTTTTACACGCGGAATATCGTTAGTTCCTAACTTGTAATTCGAGTGTACATTCGAGCGAGATTTGGTAAAACAAATGAATTTACTCTTTTCCGGATTTAATTCCATCTTATTTCTGCACGCCCAGTCCCATAAACAGTTAAGATCGTTCTGTAAGATATTTTCATCCGAAGACGCGCCAATACTCCTATAAATTATGCAATCATCGGCAAAAAGTCTAACTTTCGATTTTATTCCAGTTGCAATATCATTAATAAACGCTAAGAATAGCAATGGCCCTAACACACTCCCCTGGGGGACCCCAGAGGTTACATCGGCTTTCGATGAGTGTTTATCACCTATTCTGACTGCTTGAGTTCGGCCCGTAAGAAATTCTTTTATCCACAAGATTATTCGGTGATCTAATCCAGTTTCTGACAGTTTTTCAATTAAAAGGCCATGTGGAACCAGATCAAATGCTTTAGAAAAGTCTAATATTACTGCGTCGACCCTACTCCCTTCGTCTAATGAATCTGCTATGTCCTGGCATAAAGAAATAGTCTGACTGTCGCACGAATAGCTAGGACGAAAACCGTGTTGATTTTGAAAAAGCCAGTCAGTTTTATTCCAAACTCGTCTAATATATTCCGCAATCATGTGTTCCATCTGCTTGCATACAACTGATGTCAAACTTATAGGCCTGTAATTATTGACAATCCTTTTGTCCCCTCCCTTGTGAATCGGCACTACAATTGCCTCTTTCCAATTTTGAGGAATCGTATTATTATTTATAGTGACGTCCATTAACCGAGCAAGGTAAGGAATCATGGCTTCCCCTCCCAGTTTCAGTATTTCTCCTGGTATTCCGTCAGGACCTACAGATTTATTTCTCCTAATTTTTGCGATCCTTTTTCTAATAATTCCTGCATCGACTCTAAAGGTTTCTATTACGGGTGTTGTTTCATTTACTGTTATCTGATTCTTCGGCTTGAAAACCGATGCGTAATGCCTATTTAAACAAGCCGCCTTTTCACTGTCATTTGTAATTAACGAACCGTCAGCTCCGCAGATTGCTGGAATACTATCTTTGTTCCCTTTCTTATGTCTTACATACTTGAAGAAATTTTGCCAACAGTTCAATCGATCGTTTAGAATTGATTTCAGGTAATTTTCTTCGGTATGTAACTTTAATGCTAGTAAATCTTTAGATAATTGTAGAAAATTATTTTTCTGTTCCTTGTTTACATTACGTTTACTATACGCTTTCCTAACCTTCCTTTTCAGTCGCCTCACTTCTTTGTTGAAATACACCGGATCCGAATGGCACCGTAGTTTCTTGGTAGGCACGAATTTTGCTAAGCATTCTAAAATTATGTTCTTAAAGTTTGACCATATCTGTTCTACTGTACATCCGCTTGAAGCCCAAGTTGAGTATTTGCTTTTCAAATATAATTGCATGTTTGTAACGTCTGTTCTATTAAACTGAAAAATTTTTCTTTCTTTTACGAGATCATTTCGCTTACCCTCTCTGCACATTTTTAGAAGGACTCCTTTGTGGTCGCTAATGCCAGGAATAGTTTCGCAGGAAAGAAGTTTGTCCACCGGTCTAATAAGGAAAACGTCCAGTAAAGCATTATCGCGTGTCGGTTTAGTCACTACCTGCGTTAAGCCGTTGTCCCAAACCAACTCGTTAACGAGGCGTTGGGCGGCGCCTTCAGCCCCCACATCCCCCTCCCAGGTAGCGTGCGGTAAATTTAAGTCTCCTCCGATAATGACGTTTTTCCCACTTTTCCTGATTACGCGGGTTCGCTCTACAAGTCTTTGCAACGGTTCATGTCCATCTTTCTGTGACCTATACGCGCCTATAATTTCCCATTGGTTTTTTGAATTTCTATCTCGAATGTGTACACCTATTATTTCAAATTTGTCATCCACCCATGCCTCTACTGCTTCCAAGTTGTCTTTTACGCATATAAAAACACCCCCGCCAATGCGATCTATTCTATCACGTCTGAATGTTAAAAAATTTTGTCTGAAGATTTCAGCATTTAATATTTCCGCATTGAGCCATGATTCCGTACCTATCACGACATCTACATTATAAGATTCTACAGTGTTCCAGAAATGAACAGTTTTATTATAAATACTCCTACAATTAACCTGCAGAAAGACCAGAGACTCACCTTCTGCGCGATTACGTAGTGAAAGTCCGTCTCTCGCCACCGTTCCCGCGTCTCTGTCCGCCGTTGTGTCGCCGTTCGTCGTCGCTGCCACCGTGTCGCCGTCCCTCGCCGCCGTCACCGCGACACTGTCTGTCGCCGCTGCATCGCCGTCCCACGCCGCCGCCCCCGCGTCGCCATCCGTCGCCGCTGCGTCGCCGTCCCTCGCCGCCGTCACCGCGTCGCCGTCCGTCGCCGCTGCGTCGCCGTCCCTCGCCGCCGTCACCGCGTCGCCGTCCGTCGCCGCTGCGTCGCCGTCCCTCGCCGCCGCGTCGCCTCCCTCGCCGCCGTCCCCGCGTCGCCGTCCGTCGCCGCTGCGTCGCCGTTCCGCGCCGCCGTCACCGCGTCACCGCAGGTCGCAGCTTCGTCGCCGTCACTCGCCGCACTGCAGTCCACCGCCAAACTTCCCACACAAACCATTTCATGGGATTCGATATCCCTTGCCGCCACCGCTATGCGGTCTCACGAGCTTGTCGCGGAAAGTTTCTGGCCTCCTACGCGCGAGAGGAGTCCACCCAGCTTTTTGGACCCCAAGCGATTTAGATGAAGGCCGTCACGACCGAAATCGCCGTCCTGCAACCACGAATTTGGGTCCACAAAAAACACATTCCTAGTTTGCGCCACCCATTCATACGAGCGGTTGACTACATCAACCCGTCTCCACGGAATGCCGCGACGCCTGAGAATCCCACTGATATATACTTTGGCACTTGGGAACTTCTCTTGCACTTTCATCACGAGGTCACCCATATCCCCCATGACGAAGTCCAGATTTCTTCTCCTAAGATCGTTAGTACCGACATGTAATATGACGGTATCTGGCGTTCCGAGGTCCCTATTCTCCACATACCTTCGTAGCTGCTCAGTTCGGATTCCCGGGAGGCACACAACATCCATATGTTTGTGGTGATTGCCTACGTGCCTGACTATCGAGTCTCCAATTACGAGAATGGGTTTTCTCGCAGTTGGAGTCTCTACGACTGGCTGCGCGGCGTCTCCTACTGGAACAGCTCCGAGTTTCTCCATCAGAGCTGCGTTTAGCTCCTGCAACTCTTGGATTTGAAGAAGAGCAGCTTCCAGTTTCTCTTCCAGTAGACGAACTCGATTTTCTTTGCACTTGTTGCAAAACCATTTACCGTTATCCATGTCCCCGTTTTTACCACAACTCGCATGGTACCACAGTCCACACAACTCGCACTGTTTCCCCGATTTAAGGTTGCTGTTGCACCCACTGCACACGATGCGAATTGCATCTGCTTCAACTGCAGGTCCCGGATTAGGTTCGACACCTCCAATTAATAATAGCACCGCTATCGTGGTCGCACACAACGATGCTGCTCCAGCAGCTGCACCGTCCCCGCGAAACGATGCCGAGGGTGCCGGCGCTGCGCACGAGGAAAAGCGCGCGGCCCACACCCCGATGCGCGCCCGATACTCCTGCAGGTAGCAACCCATTGTCTCACCCGGAGCTCCGCTAAAGCACGTCCAACCGCTACGACGACCAGCAACAGAATGACGACCAGCAACAGAATGACGACCAGCAACAGAATAGTAGCATTTCTATAGAGCGTTCAAGCATTTGACTGCAGTACAGAGCATTATGGAGTATCGCTCTCTCTATCTATCCAATACAATTTTACAGAAGACTCTCTTTCTATCTCAAGCTATGTTGCCAATTCATGAATAAGCTCGTTCTTCGACTCGGTCATCCTGTTTCTAACGCAAATATTCAACATGTTTACTCAACGATAGCTTCAATTTCGTTGATCTTAGACAGATGCATTTTCTGTTATTTTCAGAACTTCAATGGATGTGATGGTTATTTTGTAATTGAGTTTCATGATTTAATTACGAAGAAATTAGTTATAAATGATTGCCATGTGTTTACTTCTACATTTTGACGTCCTTAAATTTTTACCATGCGAGAAGCTTTTTTATTATTGAAGAAAAGCACAAACATCCAGCGGATGAAATGACAAGGGTTGTCCCAATTTTGATACGAGACCAACCACATTTCTGTGTGAACCATGGTTCTTGAGTTATACGATAATAAAAACAATATTCAATGCGCTCGGAACGAACATCTCATGTCGTTCGGTAATCTTCAATACGTCTTAGCAATTCTAAACTGGCGATAGGGAAAGGAAAAGTAGAGTATTTATTTTTGGATTTCACTTATTACAGTGAAATACGAATAAACATATCTAAAACTAGTGGTTCTAAAACAGCACGTACTTTCTCGCCTTTAGTAATGGTTATGTAATACTACGAGTATTATACCACAATTTATCTCCGAATTAACGCATCTCATTCAACATTTTTTGTAAAACGCATTTGAAATCGGTACGAATTGTGGTATAATTTGGTGCGAAAGTTAAATAGTTTCAAACAATACATTTTTGTTCAAAACTTTAAACGAAAATATATTTCTTAGCTACTAAGAAAGACCTGCTTTAGAATATTAGTAGATTATTATAATCAATTCTGTGAACCAGAATGTCGTAATCTGTATTTATGTAAGATCATAAATTATTTTCATTAAATAATACATTCTACATTTCTGCTAGTTTTACAGTTTTTTCTGGAGATTTTAATACTTTAATAGTTTTAATTTATAATGACAAATATTTTAAGTGCACTTTAGTGTCGCCATTTTATATTATTATTATTATTATTATTATTATTATTATTATTATTATATTGTTTTTCTCGGTATTCACTGGATTTTTATTTGACTTTGTGTCGGGTTAATAACCAAGACACAGATCAATTCATGTTTCGTCGCAATTTAGGAATTTTCGAACAATCCTGCATGTGTTTAAGATGATCGATTTTTGCATAATTTTATAGGTATATTTTGGTATTTGAATAAGTTCCAGATTTTTATGGATGTTATTTGGTATAACTCCTGTGCACGAAATGACCAGAGGAACAATATGAACTTTTTGGAGATGCCATAGTGCCTTGACTTCAGCTGCTAGTTCTGTATACTTTGTTATTTTTTCTGCATGTGCTGTTTGAAGATTAGCTGTTTGTGGAACAGTTATGTCAATCAGGAAGCCAATCTTTTGCCGTTTGTCTACAAAAGTTATGTCTGGTCTGTTATGGTGAATAGTTTTATCTGTAATAATTTCTCTGTCATAGTACAACTTAAAGTTTGAATTTTCAAGTACAGTATCGGGAACATATTTGTAATATGGGCAGGTCATTTCTTGTAGGTTGGATTTCGCTGCCAGTTTCTGGTGAATAATATTTGCAACTTGATTGTGCCTATAGGTGTAATCTGTATGGGCCATTAATTTGCATCCTGATGTGATGTGCTGTATGCTCTCAACTGTTGTATGGCATTTTCTACATTTGTCATCTATTGTTTGTTTGAGGATATGCTTCCTGTAACTTTTAGTGTTGATCACTTGATCCTGTATGGCGACCATGAACCCTTCTGTTTCGCCAAACAGATTACCGTATTTTAGCCAAGTGTTTGAGGCTTTTGAGTCTACATGAGGTTGCTTGAGATCATTTGCATGGCGTCCATGGAGTTCCTTTCTTGACCACATGTCTATTTTGCAGTTATTGTCTGTAACCCGCGACGAAATGTCCAGCTGTTTGTTGTTAAGGTTAAGAGGAGTTAATTTAGTATCTGCTTGAACTATTGCAGCGTGTAGTTCTGAGGTTGCCTGTTTCTCATAATAAAAGTTCCTTAATGAATGGATTTGTTTGTAGCACAAGTTCTTTAGATCTATTAGGCCTCTTCCTCCCTCACTTCGTGGGAGTGTCACTCGTTCTATTGCGCTATTTGGATGGTGATGTCTGAATTTTGTCAAAATTGTGCGGGTAAGTCTCTGGATGTCTTCGAGGTCTGTGTCGCTCCACGGTATAATTCCAAATGAGTACGTATATACTGGTACTGCAAATGTGTTGATTGCTTTTATCATGTTATTACCTGTTAATTTGGTTTTCAGGAGTGCAGTGATTCTTGATTTGTACAGTTTTGTTAGAGATTGTTTGATTGCCTTGTTGTCTGTGATTGCTGCTTGATCGAATCCTAAATATATATTTCTTCATCGCCCATTGCCTGTATTGTCGTTTGATCACTGAGTGTGCTGTCTATCTTCTGTAACTTTCCAGTTTTGTCTACGTGAAGAGTCCTGCATTTGTCAATACCAAAACTCATATAAATGTCTTCAGAAACAGTTCGTGTTATTTCAAGGAGATATTGAAGCTGTCTGTCTGTTGAACTGTAAAGTTTAATGTCATCCATATACATCAGATGTGATATGGTGTGGATAGTCTTCTTATTTTTACGAATTTGGAAGCCATAGTGAGTACTGTTAAGTTGTGTTGGTAGGGGATTTAGAGCCAGACAGAACAACAATGGGCTTAAAGAATCTCCTTGGAAGATTCCCCTCTTAATTCTGATCTCTTTTGTTGAGATTGTTAACTCTTGCTGCCTTAAGGACAATGTTGTTCTCCAATGAGTCATGATATGTTCCAGAAATTTGATGATGGTTTCGTTAATTTTGTATATGCGGAGAACTTCAATAAGCCAACTGTGAGGAACGCTATCAAATGCTTTCTTGTAGTCAATGTATGCCAGGTGCAAGTTTCTATGGTTTTTATGTGCTTGTTGGAGAATGACCATATCTGTTAGAAGTTGTTCTTTACATCCTTTATGTAATCGACTGCAACCTTTCTGTTGTTCTGTCATTATTTCTCTGTCCTCAATATAATCTTGGATTTTACTTGTAATGCATGAAGTCAAAATTTTGTACATTGTGGGAAGGCAAGTGATTGGGCGGTATTGAGATGGGTTCTGTGTGTCTCTACTTTTGGGTTTCATGTATGTAATGCCTTTGGTTAGAAATAAAGGCATGTCTTCTGGGCTGTTAATGACGTGTGTGAAGCACTGAGCCAACTTATGGTGAAGCGTTGTAAAATGCTTGTACCAGAAATTGTGAATGTGTTCTGGGCCAGGAGCTTTCCAGTTGTGGGTTTTTGCAATTGCAGTTCTGACGTCTTTTACTGTGATCTCTTGATATAACATCGGATCTATATTTTGAACATTATTAATTTCGTCCTTAATCCAGTGTGCCTCACTATTGTGATGACTAGATTCTGACCAAATGTTTGACCAGTACTGTTCTAAATTTTGTTGATCTGGTGCACCGTTGTTCTCTTGTTGGAAATTGCAATTTTGTCTGAGTTGTTGATAGAACACTTTTTCATTGTGATGAAACACTGAATTTTGTTGTTTACGTTTTGTTGCTTCTTTGTATCGTCTAAGCCTTTGTGATTTAGCTGCAAGTTTCTGTTTCAATTCATCTAAATGTTCAGCTATAAAATTTGGATCAATGGTGTTATGTTCCTGGTTCTTGTGTTTTCTTGATTCATGTTTTCTGATCTTTGCAAGTGTTTTCTTAATTTTCTTGGCTAATTTCTTGTTGTTTGGTTGGTTCAAATATTGCGTTACTCGGCCTATTTCCTGTCTAAGATACTGAATTTGATTTTCGAGTCTTTGCTGCCATGGTGGTTTCGTATTTTTCTTGATTGACTTCCCTTTTTCACTTTCTGACTGATCCTTTAATTTAAAACCAGATTTTACAGCTACGGTAGCAGCTGCACAGTAAACTATAGCATGTATATCTGTTAATGTATCTTCTTCTTTGATCTGACAGGGCAAAACATGCTCATTTATATATTGAATAATTTGAACGAGCCTGTTGTTTCTATTGCTGTTGAGTTTAGGAATTCTGGGGCGAAGTGTTGGATCTAATCCTGAGTACTTGAGAAAAAGTTCCTGGTATATGTCAATTACGTCTGATATGTTGTCTTCCTTGGCACCAGGTGTTGATGGATCCTGATTTGCTTCATCTAATTGGGTTGAATTTGGAACTTCGTGTGAATCTCTGACAGTTTGTGTCAAGGGGCATCCATTACTGGAGGAAGAGATTTCTGCTGCTACTTCCTGTTTAATTTGTTCCAACCTTACTTTTGGGATTAGATTGTTTTTAAGTATAGCTCTTTTCTGATCTACAAGCCTCTGATCTGTGACGCCAATATGAGGAAACCTTTCTCTGAATTCAGCATGTAGAGATTGTCTGTATCCAATCATTTCTGTTTCAAAACGTGTGGCTCTGTAGTAGACGCGCATAATATACTCATTCAAGTTATTTGTCCACTTCATACGTTGCCTCACTTTCCCCGCCTTGGTGGTTGCGAGCAGCTGCTCGGGCAAAACACTGTCGGCAGGTGAAGCCACAGATTGTTGGTTGCTTCTTTGGGATTTGGCTGTAGTTTGTTCGGGTGACCCGGTAGGCGCCCGCCTGTTCAGCGTCCTACCACCGGTGGCTCGCATGCTGTCACGCCCGGCACCGGCTCCAGACGTGCCCCGGCGCTCCCCGGGCAGCGGCTCTTTTTCCGAGGCCTTATGACTTCTTAAACGTCTCTCCATATCAGTATGGGTAATTGCCATTGCCCCAAGCACCTTTATAATCGGTGACAATTGCTTGTCTTCCACGTGGCACAGTTGTTCTTGCTCACACGTAGGGTTGGACTTAAGAAGACTTGCAGGAAGAGGGGAAGGGAAAGAGGTGGGATATCATGGGGAGTTCGTATTTCACCTGAAGAAGGTAAATGACGAAGGACAATTTAGAACAGGGGCAAGAGGGATAATGAGAGATGGATAAATTTCACAGGAAGGGACAGCGGACAGCTGCTCCGGTTAGTCGCCTCTTACGACAGGGAGAGATCCCGTGGTGCTATTCTACTAAAATTCCCGGTCACCACACTATTATTATTATTATTATTATTATTATTATTATTATTATTATTATTAGCAGAACTTTGCTAGTGCAACGTGCAGCCATTGAGAAAAGACTTAATCTTAAAGACTTAATAAAGAAGAATCAATTTACGTGTACATGTCAAATGTAAATATTTCAAGTGAGGCACAGTTCGAAGCTCTTAAAGAGAGCTTTACGGAGCGTTACTAAGGGTCCTGTGGGTTATTTACGTTACTAAGGGACCTGAGCTTTACGGAGCGTTTAACGACATTCAATCCAAAATTGACGCGGAAGGTTTAGAACTTGACGCACGTGATGAATTTGACAACAAATATTTTGAATCTCTAGGCATCTTGAGAGCGACTCTCCGTTAAAATCAATCTGCATTTGCACTCCATGAATGTCAGTCGCAACGTAACGAAACATTACCTTCACATATTCAGTTGAAATTACCTGAAATTCGTTTCTCCCAATTTTCTGGAGGCATAAAGTAGTGGAGTAGTTCATTTCGCGATACATTCAAGGTCCTTGTAATGGACAATCGTCTATTTCGGACATTAACACGTTTTATTATTTAATTACTTTCCTTGATGGAGAGACTAAATTTATAGTGCAAAACATACCCACCTCGGCAACAAATTTTCAAGTGGCGTGGGCGCAACTGGAGTCGAGTTACGATGATTTCAGAGCACATGTTAACACGCATGTACATGCATTACTTAATCCGCCATGTTCATGATTCAGCCTCATCCCTCCAAATCTATTTGGGTCATTTCGCATGTAATGTGGAAGCGTTGAAAGCTTTAGGATCACGTGTGAATGTACAAGATTTATTGTTGTCATCGTTTCTCAGTCGAAATTTGCATAAGCACGTACTCTAAGACAGGGAAATGAGCTTGTACAGAGATTCACTTCCTTGTCTCGAGGATTTAATCAATTTGTTGCAAAAGCGTTGCAAAGCTCTTGCGGCAACAACGCCCGGGGAACCGTGCTCATGATCAGCGGCTCCGCCGGCAGAATCGCGTAGAAAATCTGGCGTTCACACGCCACGGACATGCGTACGCATACACGCGGTATAGTTGTCATGTGTTAGGAGTTGAAGAATGTGCACTTGAAGAAGTAGACAGCACAATCAGAAATTTCTGCATTGCTTTTAATGTAAAAGTACATGAAAATAATTATCATGAACGCATATTAAATTTAATGTACACGGTCAGTAATTTTGAAGTACATGTACATCAAATTTAATATTCAAGTACAGTGTATTTAAAGTTCACGGGTACAGTAAATTTAATGTATACGTACTTTACAGTTACTGTACGTGTAAAGATGAAACATACGTTGTCTGTTAATAAGTTTTTTCTTAATAAAAGTTCCAATAATTCCTTTTTATATACAGTCATAAATCTATTTATTAAAACAAAATGATTTTTACATTACAATGGTGTCTTGAAACAAGATACCATTGTAATGTACCACGCTTTTTCTTGTTTCAAGATACCATTGTAATGAAAAAATCATTTTGTTTTAATAAATGGATTTGTGACTGTCTATAAAAAGTAATTATTCGAACTTTTATTAAAAAAAATACTATTCGTGTACATTACATTTCATATGCGTTCATGAAAATGACTTTCATGTACTTGCACATTAAAAGTAATACAGAAATTTCTGACAGTGTACTCCAGTTCTTACATCTCCAGAGTTGGGCCGCCACCTGCCGCCACAACCTTCACTCGCAATTGCCACCTTCATCGTGTTCACTACTACTACATTTACCCCCTTCTTCGCTCCATTAGCGCAGCCATCATCATCGCTAACACGGTTGCTACCCATTTGTCGCTGCCTTCGCCGCAAAAACCCGTCAAGGTGCTACCTCCTCGTCTGCCGCCGCCTCCAGCAGCAGTGCAACAGCCTCCGCTCCCATCGCATTACTCTCCGCGCTTCTGTCCCTCTCTGTTTCGTCATCCTTTTTGTTGTTCCCCTCCACAGCACCTGAGCAGGCGGGAATTTATTTCCTGAATTGCTTTGCGAGTAAACTGCTGCCTTGCGGCTTAAGCAGCTGAGTAGGAGGGATTTTCTTAATAATTTACTAAAATTAACCTAAACCAACTTAATTTTAGCTTAAATCTAATTTATTAATTATGACGTAGCACTTTGGCATACCTATCTTAAACAAAATTATTTTTATTTTTTCTTAATCCTAAGTAGTTTTGTTTTCGCTCCTTGGTAATTTTTTCTTCATATATGCTTATTTTTTCCTTCTCGCATCATTCATTCTTATTTCGTCATCCCAACGCGGCGTCGCCTCGGTGTCGCTTGACGCCGGTAGGTGCTGCGCTCTGGTAGCGCTTTCCGTCACCCGCTGCGGTTGCCAAGTGGGAGCAAGCGTCGGGGTCTTTCCCTCCCCGGCAACGGCGGTGCCTGGCGGCCACTGGCGGCAGCGGTGGCGGCGGCGATGGCTGGCGCCGCGCGTTGATCGCCCAGCAGACCACAGCCGCAGCGCTGCGCTCTCTCCGCTCCTCGGTAGCTCACGGCCGCTTCCTGCTGCTGCCGTCTCAGTCCCCTCCTCGAAGCAGATGGAGCCCTCGCGGGGTGCTCGCGGGGCGCCCCACAGCACGCAGGTGTCCCAGCAGTGCCCACCTCCCCAAAACCAACATTTTGTGTTTATTACTCAATTTCAATTTTTTACTTTTTGGGAATTTTACTCAATTTATTCAAAATAATTAGTAACGTATGCAGTAGATATCTCATCTAAAACCGCATCCCCATAAAGCAGTATTATAACAACTTTTGAAAACTATAATTTCAAAATTATTTAGGGGGTCTGAAGTGAAATTGCCTCCCGTCCCCTGACATACTAGTTCCGCCTCTGCCGAGCGGCAACTGTTTTTACTCAAGTGTCGCGTCCCTACGCGATCTCGGCAACTCGAACGAAAAACATAAAGACCAATTTTACCGTGGTCGTATGTTTCAGGGAATCCACCACCCCATTCACCACCGAATCCACGAGGGAATCCTTTCTGATTTAAACCCAGCTGGCCCACAGGGCAACTATTTTCCAACGATAATGCAGTGTGATAACAAAATTGGGTTGAACTTTGCTTCTGCTGCGTCACTAAGAACGCTTCAAGAAGTGTGGGGATGATGAGGAAAGAGGTAATTCGGTTTTCGACATACAAATGCGATGGCAAGTTTGCGATACATCGTAGACCCAAGAAGCTTCATGAATCTACGTCTAATATAGTTTTTTTGAAAATCGCTGGTGCAGAAGTCGGAGCCTCCATGTTAATTTGGAATTGCACAAGGGACGCGAATCATCTTGACCGTTGCAGTATTTTGGATTACCAGAATTAAAGTTGGTTCGATTCATCTTCCCTTAATTTTGTCTAAAAATACCAGGGTTGTTTTCCCCTTTTTCATTACAAAAATGTTAAAAGATTTCTTCGGCACCTCTGCTCGTAATGTGGGATCTTCATAATAGGTACTAAACGTAAGGTGCTTAGCTCTTGCTCTTTATATAGTAAGATTATTTAAATAATTGGTTAATAATAGAAGATAAATAATTGATTAAGATTTATATGGTAAGATGACATAAAATCACGTGTTTAAATAGAAAATTCAATTTTGTTTGAAATTGAAATTACTGATATAGTGCTGGATGAGCCCAAAATTCGTTGTTCTTCCCAGCGTAGCGTGCAGGGTGTGTGGCAGGTGTGAGGAGCAGCGAGTGGGTGAAAGGAAGTAAGCCTTCTCGCTGGAGGCCCGGGCTGGCGCAGGCAGAAGGAGGTCCCCTCCGAAGATAAATGCAGGCCTCTGGCCTGCGAGGCGCTTGGAGGGCGACGCTCACTGCTAGAGACGTTCGATTCCTGTAAAAAGGAATCGATTCTAGAATCGATCCCGAAATCGAAAAGTTGGAGTCGATTCTAGATCCGAATCGAAAGAAGAATCGATTCCCTAAGGAATCGAATCACATGAGAACACCATTCAAAGTAGGTATCGATACCGGAATCCAGCAATTACTATTTGATAAAACACAACCAGGTGTTAATTAATTAACTTTTAATATCAATAATAATTAACTAGGTGGCCGAAAAAGCATTATAGATGAAATAATACATCTGAAATAAAGTAATAGAATGTATCTATGAAACCATACATTAAGAGAACATAATTGAAATATATAATATATTATAACGTCAACAATAGTATGAAGGAATCAACGATATTGTAACGAAATAAAAAAAACAACTTTACACAATGCGATCAGACATGATTTTTTTTTTTTTTTAAGGTGCTTTGAACCAAGAGGTTTGGTTTGAACGAAGTGGAAGGTGGGGACATGCTGGGAGGTAGAATTCAAACACATCATGAACTTCTATAAAATTAATAAAAAAAGTAATAACTACATTAATAAAGGAAAAAACTGAAAAAATACAATATACGCGCAGGAATATGCGTATTAAAAAAATCCGAACTTTTGGAATCGATTCAATCAAGAATCGAAAACAAAAGAAACGAATACCGATCCCACAAGAGTCGAAAGAAAAGAATCGATTCCGGAATCCATTAGGTAGAATCGGAACGTCCCTATACTTGGGTTTTTCTAGCGTGGCAGTTGATGTAAATCAGCTGTTGACGGTTTCGTCCAATTGGGAGGTTAAACGTCACCATGGCGATGTTCTAGCTGTCGATTGGATGACACTGTAACAGCTGATTTACGTCAACTGCCATGTTAGAAAACCCCAAGTACACTCACAGCAGCCGGCGACGAAAGCCACTGCCTTCGCTGGCAGCTCTGCGCTGCTGTGTAAGGACAATTTAACATATTTATTAATTTTAGATGGATTACATCGTTCAGTACAATCACTTTACAGATTTTTTTCATACTTATTCTAGTTAAAATTCTAAACTTATTCTAGTTAAAAATTAAACTATACATTGAAGAGAATACTCTAGGGGTTATGAATCATGGTTGACTAAAATTTTGAGGAAGGCTTAAAACGGAAATCTATTTTTTATTCGGGTGTGGGTTGGATTTTTCGGTAGTTTGTAATGAGCTGCTGCTGGTATGTCTGGTAGGTTTTGGTAGAAGTTGTGTGATATACGTGCTATTTGGTTTATTATTGTATTGATGTTTAATTCTGAATGAAGTTGTTTATTACTTATGAACCAGGGGGTATTTTTGATAATCTTAAAAATTTATTCTGCACTACTTGAATTTTATGTGTAAGGACGATGCCCGCCGCCTCATAAGTACATAACCGTTTGTTCTTTTTGATGAAAGAGTTCATTTGCGATTGTTGGGAATTCCGTTTGCATTATCCAAATGTTGATTATGAAAACATACATAATCAATTAAATATATTTTATTTATTATTTAATTACTTCCGTTATTATTTATTATTCAACTATTTAATTATTCGTACATTGCGACATCATTTCAATTATATTAATGTATTTTCTGTTTAATTACTTTATATTTTCAATATAAGCTTCTGTAATTCATTACTTAATAATATTTAATATTTTTACTTTTAAAAAATGTAACTGACAAAGTAACGTCGCAGGGAAAATGAATACGTACTCAAACATTTCTACATTGAAGGGTGGAGTGCTGCCTGGTCACCCCGTTGGTTCCAATCTGGAGGACGCAGCTTCCTTCGAGTATTTTGAGCGTGTAATGGTTTAAAACCATAATGTAGTATTCTTATTGTCGTAAATGTGCGTAATAAAATAAAATCTGCTCATGTATTAAATGTTCATTCGATTAGCATCTTCGCCTGGTGTTATCATAATAATAACTTTTGTGAAGGTCATTTTTAAATAAATTTTGTGAAAATATTCCATATCATATTGGTATGTATGTGTTTCGAGATACGTAAAGGAGACGAGACGACATCAGATCCCAAATTTAAAAGATTCAATGGCCTGCAATACCACAGTAACCCAAATCAAAATTATGTTATGTAGTTCTTGGAATCATTCCGCAAAACACATCAAATCAATAATTTAATGGCTCCGAGAGGTTTATTAATGATAATTAGTGGTTATTTCTGTAAATCAAAATTACGATCATAAAAAAACTGGTGTAGTTTTCTGATACTCCAATGTTTGAGTGCAAAACTATAAAAGAGGTCCTACATCCAGCGCTGAAATTTGTTATAAATAGAACTTATTAAGTTTTTAACAAGTTAACTCACCTCTTGAAATACGAGTATATCTCATAACATCAACTACTATACAAAGCAGTTTCTTTTACAGCTTGATATTTTCTCTTGTGTTAAATGTTTAAATGCCATTTTAAAGTTTTTTTAACAAAGTCAATTTGATCATGCAATACTCTCCAGCAGCAGGTGTGATTTGAAAGCAATCTCAGATAATAATCCAATTAAATAAAATCTGTATTTTCTGATAAAAAAAAACTCCATTAACCAACTCGATCTTTTCTGTGTTCTTTGCAGTGAGAAAGGAATATTTTTCGCGTTTCTTCCACAGGCATTTTTTTAAATAATAACATACCTCAGGGTATTATTCTCTTATCTTCTTGGTCATCGCCTTCCCAATTGCCAAGCTTCAAACAATAGAAATTGTTAGAGATCCTGCGGATAGGGCGAACATGTGAACAAAAACTCGCCTGAGCTTTCTTCCAGCTACTGTCATGAACTCCTAAGAACGTGAGAAACACCTGAGTGGCAGGGATGGCTGATGCGCTGGCTGGAAGTGTTAGTACTTTGATTAAGTTTTCGTAAAGTGGAGTATAACGTTAGAGTGCATTGAGTACTTAAGAACGTCTGATTGTCAAGTAGGTTTCGAGGCAATTGATTGAGAAATGTCCAAATACTTAATGAAACCTGATTTCTTGACATGTGAGATACTCTTGTAATGTTAGGGCATTTGAAGAACAGAGAAAGAAGAAAAAAAAAAAGTGGAGTAAAATATCACAAAAATAGTGTCGATCTAGGTTAAAGTTTAATTATTCAGGTGTAGCTGAGGAACGATAATGTAAATTCTCCTTTTGAAAGAGATACAAACGACGAAGTGGCTATTGTCGACAACTAATAGATGGACTACGATTTATGTTCATAAATACACACTATTATAAACATCAATATAGTAGTCACTTTTCCATAAAACATTCTTCAATTCTGAGTCTGTTTTAAAGCGTTCGTCTGAGTCAGCGCCCTGGCAACACATTTTGGAGAAACTTACGAGGAGTCTTCCGGTCAAAGATCCCGATCTTTTGAAGCTTAATTTTACGCAATTCTGTGCGTGTATGAGGGCAGAAACTAAAGTGAGAAGACTTATGGGCTTAAAGCAAATCAGTTTAACAGCTTGAATAAACAGTGTTTTTTGTCCGGTAGCATTTCAGAAGCGATGCGATTTGTCCTCGCGTTTGAATGTTCTGGAAATGTTTGTGTTTTTCGAAATTATATGTTTTGCACAATTCCGGTTCGTCTTCTTCGCGGTCTACCACTGCTCATACTAGATAACGGATTTTTAGTCAAATTTTTATTTTGCTTTTTTAATGTAAACCCTCAAAACCGCATATAAACGCATTCCATAACTACGAGATCTCATGGTTAAGGATGCCATGCAAATTCATGACTTCATGTGAGCTTATTGCGACTTTCAAACTTTGTAAAAGTGTATTTCATGGAGGGGTCATTTAAGAAAAATATCCCTTTTCTGTGCATGATTACATGTTTCATAACGCAAACGTTTGTCCACGTTCCTTGCATTTCCGGGTAACCGCAGTGGCGTCGAGGCGGCGCGGCGTCCGGCTTCCTCCGGCGCGGGGCCTGCAGGGAGCGGGAAGTTGGCAGATTGCGCAGGAAGAGAAGGGATGGGACGGTAAACTAGGGGCGATTCACGGCTTCCCTTAGGGGCCGTCCGTAAATTACGTAACGCAAATATCAAGTATTCTCAAGACCCCCTCTTCCCTATGTAAGGCACCCGTAACGCGTGATTGAATCCCCCTAAATAATTACGTAACACTTGCGACATACACACCCCTCCCGGCTTGGGAATGAAGAAGTGAAAATATAGCACAGTAAATACAATTTGTATTTATTTTACTTGTGTTTTATATTAAAATTAATGATAATTAAAGTAGAAATTAGTTGTCGATGCAGGCTGCACCTAACAATAAGATTGGGGAGTGTGAGTGAAAGAAGAGCTATGGAAATAATTGATCACAAGCCGTGCATTCGCCGTCGTGGATGACACAAGAGCGAGAGTACTGCGCCAATTTCAATGGATTCTGGAATGTACTATAGATCAGTTTTCCCTACAAATTATATATTTTCTTCGTAATCATAGAGATTCAATAAAAAATTGTTGGAAAAATGTTTCCATTTATTGTATCAATTTATGTCTAATAACTTTAATTTATGATTGTAAAACAAATTAATTAGTTAAGATTTTAATGTTTTGGTACAGGACTCAAAAAAGGAATTATTTCAGCAAATGTTAAAAAATGTAAATAATTCTCCCCTACCCCTTTTTAACGCAGCATAACGCTGCTTTAGTCCCCCTCCCCCCTCTGTAGCGTTACGTAATTTATGGACGACCCCTTAGGAGGGAGGGCGGTCAAATTGACGTAGATACATGAATGGAACTGTGAC
Organism: Teleogryllus occipitalis; assembly: GCA_011170035.1. Lineage (NCBI taxonomy): Eukaryota > Metazoa > Arthropoda > Insecta > Orthoptera > Gryllidae > Teleogryllus > Teleogryllus occipitalis. The sequence goes on from BLKR01006526.1 coordinate 21,408, forward strand.
ATCATGCCGGACGTTGTAGACTGTGGCCCATACAAGAATTTGAATTCTGATCAAATGAAGAGCTTGCGGTAGTAACAATATAAGCCAGACCAGCCTAAGCAAGTCTCCAGCTTTCAGTAAATGTGACAAGAGGAGGCATATTTCGTTTGGACGAAATATGTCTCCTCTTGTCACTGCCCAAAGCCCTTCATTAATACTAATAGAGCATTTGTGTAATGAGAAAGGTCATGCGAGATAACCTTCAAAAATAGCGGGGGGGGGGCGTTCTGTGGGCGGTGTGGCTTATTTTGTTCCTACACCACGCCATGTTGAGTCATAGCCCGCTAGGGTGGAGAAATAATAGAAATAACTTCAGGATTTCCAGCAAATATCTCCAGGATCCGTATTATTTTTAAGTCCGAATATCATATTCAAGTCAAGCTTGTGATTAATAAAGAAACATTCATCATCCTTACAATTTATATCCTTGAGCTGTAATTCATGGGTAGGTAATTTGAATTTATATAAGAGTAGTAATAGATAAAGTTTCTGTAAAATACAATAGAAAATGGATTAAAGCCGACCTGGATGGCCGAGGTGGCTAAGAGCGAGTACGGACTCAGCGCTTCGGTCCGAAGGGTAGCGGGTTCGAGTACCACCTTGGGCATGGCTGTTTGTCCCTTGACTTTGTATGTATGTGTTGTCGCGGAGGGCCTCGCGTTCTGCTGACCCCAGATCAGAGGAGCCCGCAAGTGTATGGTCGAATATGCGTCTCATCGGGGCGTAAAGGGTAACCGGCTGTCGGCTGGATAAAAGCCCTAGATAAAAAAAAAAAGAATTAAAAATTATAGTACATGTCGATTTTTGGAATGAGTTTGAACGTGGGAAGGTATTTTTGTTTACCAAAAGTAGCATATTCTTTCAATGACCTGTGCAAGGTAGGCGCTCGCCGTACACGACTCGTAGCTCGCGAACGCAATACTCATTCATGGTTCTCAAGGCCACGATTTGTATTACATTTTTTTTATCAGTAGTTACAATAAAATATTTGGCATATGTTTACGCGTCAAGTTTTTTGATGTGATTAATTGACTTGGTAATACATTTGCTAACCCGTAATATGCTAGTATATCACATAATTTTACTTATTGTGTTAGGAAAACTCTCATATCGTAGCAGTTTTAACATTATAAGTATTATATTAACATTTGACTCCATATTTTCAACACTTTTAGTCTATATGTATGTACATATTTAGGTAAATGTTGTTCCACAGTGGTTACACTCGCAGGCGCCGGCCCCTCCTTGTCCCTTTCACGAACGCAAAGGGGAAATCCTGAAACGGAAGAAGGAAGACGTGTACTGTGCGACTAGAGAAGAACGTACGAATACTCCTGAGTTAAATTTACGTTCAACGTTAACAAAGTAAATTCATGTTAATTAATGAATCATTAAAATGTGCATTTTAATGCATCGTATAGCGACTTGAATAATTATATATAACCTACTTTGTTCGGTATCTAATTTTTACTAGGTAATTATTACTATTTACATTAAAGCACATTTGCTGTGCATTATATTTTATAATTATTTAATCGAAACGTGCTTTCAAATTGTTAGCTGCTGCAAGATATGAACTGATTTTAATACATCATTAGTCACGTTCTGTGGTTGCTTTGATGTAGGTTCAATACGTAAAGCAACTGCTCATAAATGTACTATCCCACTGAGCAGTAACTAATGCTGAATGTGTGTACGTGCGTAGTCGAGCGCAGTCTCTTTCTTTCGTTATACTGCGATTTTTACATTGCTGCCTGTAAAGTAAATAAGCTGTTACTGTGTCATCCAATCGAAAGGTTGAACGCCACCATAGTGACGTCACGTCGTGATGTGTAAGGTCCCGATTGGAGGACACCATGCCAACTGATGAAATGTCACAGGCAGCAATGGAAAAATCGCAGTATATCGCTCCTGCCGGCACGGCGCCTTCGTCAGAATTCCTCTTCTCGCCAGCCGCCCCGCCGCCCTCTGTGCTATGTAGGTTTGGCTCAAAGACACTGGAAATTTGGTCACGCCTGTAACTATAAGGACAGGACGGAAGGAAGAAATGAAATCTTTATTAGTAGAATTGGCAGTGCCAGATAACCGAACAGGCTGGGTAGACTGCAGCCTGGGGCGCGCGATTTTTGGGGGCGGGCGAATTTCAGCGTAGCAAAATTTCTTAAGGAGAACTTTTGAATGTTTTTATAGAAATAGTTCTTTCCACATTAGTGTCGAAGACAAGGGTTAATTAATCAAATATAGTTCACCAAAACATAAACAACACACTTTGAATGCCTGATCTCCGTTATACATAGAAAATGACATTTTTGGATTCCAAGAGTTTGAAGACACTTTTAAGTAATTTGCCGAGACTAAAGCGAGAAAAGGAGATTTCGCATGACAACGCATATTTTACAAGTACACCTAAATGTTATTTTGACTTTTCCTAATGTTTTGTAACAAAATGTAAATAATACTAAAATATAGAAATTCTTTCATAATTACCTTACATTTTTCATTTATTGACGTAAAAATGTTTGATGTTATATAAAAATGCAAATATGTAACCAATTATTTATACGTATTCAATATTTGCATCGGTTAGAAATATCGCATATTTTTTAATTTAAAATATTCTAAATAACTTGTCAAAAAATCAAATTAAAAAAGGGCGCTAAAACATTTGACAGCCTAAGGCGCACATAATTCCAAGTCAGACACTGAGAGTTGGTTTTCCCCTTTATGCGAATATCCTCGCCAATCTTTCTTCACAAATTTTCTGACGATACACATTAAAACATGGATTTGGTTATTTTAAATACAAGCCATGCGTTAAAACTGGAATAAAAATTGAATCAAATGAGCGAAAATTTTCAGCAAAATGCGAATTGTCGGCGTGAAAAAATTATAATTCCATGAGATAGATATTTCGACACGAGGAAGTGACCAGCTTGCCATTGCCATTGTTTCCTCCAGAGGCTGAGGACGGAAGCCTAGATATAGCTTCGCGTGATGCGACGGGGCTAAGCCACGGACGGCTCTAGAAACATCGCTCCGCTGGCGGGTTTACTCACTGGTGAGAAGGAATAAAAGAGGTCATCCTCGTCAACATTAGTTTTATTAAGATAGCCGACTTTCGATGGCTTTGCCGTCATCATCAGTCTACAAGGTACAGAAAAATGTAATAAAATTACAAATAAAATACAAAATAAGATAGATATTTTGTATTTTATTTGTAATTTGGTTATATTTTTCTGAATTTTATTTGTAATTTGGTTATACTTTATCTGTACAGATGATGACAGTGAAGCCATCGAAACCGGCTATCTTAATAAAAATAATATGTTGACGAAAATGACCTCTTTTATTTCTTCTCATAACGTCAACACCACCAAATCAGAATTCCCTCAATTCACTCACTGATGTTAAAAGAACGAATTTTGAACTTCTCTGGAGCTGAAACTACTTAAAAAGTGGAATTTCAAATGGAATTTTAAAATTAGAAATGATTTTAATCTAAAATTTTACTGCATTTTCGTTTATACTTACATTCTACAGCGTTTTTTAAGGAATTTTAAATACCCAAAATGTAGATGTTGATGCCTTTGTTGACATTTTTAAGAATAAATTATCAAAATGGTATGAAAATGTAAGTTCATTATTGTTCTGTTACTCGAATGTCGAATGAAGAGTCTATTTCTACAATCTCATCTATTTTATGCAGATTTCCTCGTTCTTCCAATTTAGGTTTCTACAACACATCACCACAGAAGCACTCCCATGTATTAAATTTGACCCAAAATCTCAATTAAAATTCAAGACAAGGTTTTAATGGAAAATGAAGTGATATTACAAGATGGATCTTGCTAGAGATAAAATCGTCCAGCTTCACTCCATTAAAGAACTTGTTTCTATCTTGATAACGGCACCCACGGTACTCCAATCACCCTCCCCCCTTGATTTGGCTAGAGAGAAGAAAATTTATTATTTGGTTAGGCGATGATGCATGCTGGGTTAGAAAACCCCCAACCGTGTCACGACACACAAGCAAAATCCATGCCCATTGGAAACGAGATTGTTACAGCGACTACCTCAATTTCCAAGTCCGGCGTCCAAGGCCTGAAACTATTCCGAGGGATGAAACCGTACTCCCAAGGCATGGACCTCCTCTTCCGTTCAACACCCTTCCTTCGTCCGACGCTACTCCATCGTCTCCATCGCATACTGTGTGACTTCTGCACTAACTGCATCGTTGAACGTTCGTCACAACTCCACCACCCTACATCACTCCGTCTGGCGCAATCTCGTCCAGGCCGGCGCGGGCGCGCGGCGCCTGGCTTCCCCCAGCGGCCGGAGACGGGAAGCCCCAGATTGCGGCGGGCGACCGCGCGCCACCCGGCATGCCGGGCGGCACGCCACGGCAGTGCGGCGCGGCGGGCGCAGCGCGGCGTGACGCACGGCGCGGAGCGGAGCGGAGCGGCGGCCGGGGCGCCACTGCCGCCGCCGCCACCACCGTCCCCGTCCCCGTCCTCATCTCCGCCCTCCGCTGCCGACCTCGGCCACATCCCCGCAGACGTCCCTCATCCCTCCGCCGTCACCCGTTGCCTTCCCAATCCATGGCCCGCCCCCGGCCCCGCTGCCGCCGCTGCGCCTGCCGTCATCTGCCGTCCCTGCCTTCTCTATTCCCGATGCTGCCGCCGCCCCCGCCGTCACCCGTCGCCTTCCCAGGGCCACCGCCACCCCTGCCCCCACTGCGGCCGCCACCCTCGCCGTCACCCGATCTCCGCCGTCAACTTCCCTATCTCCGCTGTCGCCCCCGCCCCCGATGTCGCAGCCCCCCCCTCCCCGCCGTCCTAGTCTCCGTCGTCGCCCCCGCTGACGCTGCAGCCACCGCCGTCACCTGTCGCCTACACAGACCCCGCCCCCGATGCCGCCGGCGCCCCCGCCGTCACCCACCGCCTTCACAGTCCCCGCCCTCACCTGTCGCCTACCCAGACCCCGCCCCCGATGCCGCCGCCGCCCCCACCGTCACCCGTCACCTTCCCAGACCCCACCGCCGTCCCCGCCGCCGTCCCCGCCTCCGTCCCCGCCGCCGACCTCGTCGCCGTCCCCGCCGCCGTCCCCGCCTCCGTCCCCGCCTCCGTCCCCGCCGCCGACCTCGTCGCCGTCCCCGCCGCCGTCCCCGCCGCGTCCCCGCCGCCTTCCCCGCCGCCGTCCCCGCCGCCGTCCACGCCGCCGTCCCCCGCCGCCGTCCCGCCGCCGTTCCGCCGCCGTCCCCGCGCCGTCCCGCCACACCGTCCCCGCCGCCGTCCCTGCCGCGCCATCCCCGCCGCCGTCCCCGCCACCGTCCCCGCCGCCGTCCCCGCCGCCGTCCCCGCCGCCGTCCCCGCCGCCGTCCCCGCCATCACCTGACGCCTTTCCAGTCCCCGCCGTCACCCGTCGCCTTTCCAGTTCCCGCCGTCACCCGTCGCCTTTCCAGTTCCCGCCGTCACCCGTCGCCTTTCCAGTCCCCGCCGTCACCCGTCGCCTTCCCTATCCCGCCGCCATCCCAGTTCCCGCCGCTCTTTCCGTCGCCGCCACCGCGGGGCCACCGCGAGGCTACGGGCGCCGCCGCGTCTTCGTTGTAACGCGTGTGCGCGGGTCGGACAGCTGCGCGACGAGGCGCGGCGCGGCACGGCACGGCACGGCACGGCACGTCGCGTCGCTCGGGCACGGTCGCCCGCAGGCGGCGCCGCACGCGCTGCCCCGCACGCGCTCGCACGCACGCGCTCGCACAGCTGCTCCGCGCGCGGCCCTCGCTCGAGGACGCGAACCGCCTCAACCACACACTGCGTATATACACACTGCGAACAGTCGACTCCGGTTATAGTGAACTCGGATATAGTGAACCCTCGGTTATAGTGAACTTGAAGACACTGGTCTCGTTTCACTTATATTGCAAATACGCATAAGATGATTCTGTTATAGTGAACCTGAACCTCGGCTGTAGTGAATGTAAGAAATAAGTTCTGGATGTTAATTGGATCTCTTATGTTATTAGGCGAGTAGAAGGGCCTTCGGAGAATGGGACGGTGTTCCTACAGTGGAAGAGGCGTTGAAAGGTGTCAAGACTGCATTACGATACTTAGAAACAGAGGATAATGCAGGATCAAGTATGGAGAGAGCACGAACTTGGACTGGAAGAGGATCTAGAAATATTACTATTGAAAAATGTACAAAGCAAACATTAAAAATAATTTATTTTTTAGGACAAATGAAGATGTGAACATTTTCAATTCGTGCTGTTAATAAATTTTGCTGTATCTCGATATGAATGAAATCAATCATTGTGCAGAAATTCTACTTAATTTTGACATCATCGGATATATCATAGTGAACCTCTGATATAGTGAATGAAACATGTGAGTCCCCAGAAGTTCACTATAACCGGAGTGGACAGTACTTTTCGCCAACGTAAAGGCATGGTTTTTACGTTTAAAATAAATGATGATCTTTTCATCTTGAACTGGGTATAGCGTTAGTTACGTTTTGTAATTGTTATGTTCTTCATTCCATTAAACTAACGTAAATATCATTTTTAATTGTAGCGCCGGATGGGGAGACGGAACAGTCTCCATAACGTCATGCTTAATTCCTCTATTTTCTGATACTCTCATTAAACGATTTTTTCTGTGCCCAAATCTTTTCGAAAACATTATTTTCTCCATGAAGTTCTGGTTTGTGCCATTGGAAGTAGAAATTCTAGTGTAAAAATGCTGATAACATATCCATATCTTTAAAATACACTTGTGCACGTCCAGATGATGTTGGTTTCAGTGAGAGCCAACACTTGGATTGAACGTTAGAGCGTCTGGGTTCCAACCCAGGTTGTGATACTCGTATTGCTTCTTTATCTGTAGAATATGCTCGACCAACCATCTCACATGGAATTAAATTAGATTATTAAAATTATTAGGTATATTTTGCATGTTCTTAGGGTCTGAAATTAAAGAAATGGAAAAATAAATAATTTTCGAAGCAAAGAAAATAAAGCGAAAAGTGCCTAACACCTCTCGGAGTAAATTAATAATTAAATGCCAAATAGGTGGAACATTATTTTCCTAGAAAAAAACTGACAAACTAGTGTACCTCAACGAAAGATGTGATTCAAATTGAGAAAAGTTCTGGCTGAATCAGGAAGAAACGCAATAAAGGTGCACTGCGTATTCTGCAATTCGATATTTCTTTCACCTAAAACACGTATCCCATTACCACCACATTCAGGTTCTCAATGTTTATGAAATACACATTCTTTGCGGACGTTCAAAAATTGCCTCAAGGTGCTCGCAGGAGTGCCTCTACCTTCCCCGAGCTTCGTATATCATTCCATCTCTCTCCATCTTATTGTATTCGGGTCTACATCCGGCTTATACACGTTTCTCTACACCCAAAAGGTATTATAGCAGGGGGAAGAACACCTGGAGTTCTAATATAAATTACTGGTTTGAACTTCAAGGGATATACTCTACATTAAAAAGATGTTAACTTAATACTAAAAATATGAGTTTTTAATTGAATTACATAACAAAACTCGCCAGTAATTAATCATCTGAAAATAGGATAATGCATTTTAACTCATGAACGACAAACATTTACGTATTCATTTCTTACAAATTTTAATTTTTTAATAATTTTTGATAGTTTTAAAGCAAGATTTTGGTAATAATTTTCAAGAGAAATTAATATTTGAATACTTTCACCTCCATTGTTGTTGCGACTAATGTTCGATTCTAGCTAATTTGTGAATTAACCGATTAATATTTACGTTAGCCAAAGTGGATGGGAAAAGTACGAAGTATGATAGCGGATGTGTTTAGACAAGATCTGTAGCCATAGCTACTGTCTCTGCAACGACAATGGCCGGGAGCTTTGAGGGTTCGAGTCCCGACGGTGGCGGATTTTGACACTAGCTAGCTGGGTCGAATTCAGCCGCTTGCTGGAGAAGAATTCTAGCGGCCTGCTGCTCTAATCGCGGATCGCTCGGGATCTTTCCTTCCTCGTCCTTGTCCACACGTGTCGAAGATCAGTCGGGAGCTTAGAGTTTTGCCGCCTGGAGCGGTGGCCCACGGTCGGGACGCGCCCTTAACAGTTAAACTGTTATTTCTTAACAGTTTACGTTTCGTAACTGTTACGCGAAATAATAGTTATTTCATGTATCCTGTTATTGGCTGTTATCAGTAGAAATTCATAGTATTGCAATCTATTGAGCCAAACCCGAACTACATACTATAAGCTTTCGCTGCAACCATTCTGTACGAAAACAGTTTCACTGCAGCTAATCAATCATGATTAGCGAGTGTTTACTTTATAGATGAATTAATAAATAATCCGACATTGTTACACACCATGTGCCATGTTTTATATTTACCAATTTAACCAATTGTACCAATTTTATATTTTATTGTATACACTAGAATAAGAAGTTTGTCATTTAAATTAAATCCGTCCAATATGGTTGTTAATTTCTTTCTGTCCCATTGCTGCTTAGGTGAGATCCACTAATATTTCCCTAAGTCTGAAAAAATAAAATCAGTTACGTTCAAATAACTCGAATTATAATATTTGATATTCAACAGCCATTACCACTTTTGCTGTAGGTAACCAAAAACACAGCTTTTTCTTCTCATAATTTTTGGTACTCGTCACTTCACTATGCACAAGTTGTATAATTAAAATACTATTTGGAATCTAATCCCGAATAATGAATCACTGTTATTTTAATAATATTCTATACCAGTGGCGGCTGGTGCCTCAACTGACTGGAGGTTGTACCTCCACCGAATGACGGAAATGTAATGTCCAAAATTGGAAATAAAGACATATAGGTAAAAATGAACGCAATTCAAAACAATTAAAAATAAATGAAATAAAAGTCTGTACTGAAACACTACTTACATAATTTTTTGCGTTGTGTCCGCGTAAGGCATATACACCTCCCGCGCTTGTGGTTCTGGCTTTGATTTCCACTGGGCACTTAAATTCGTCTTCAGTACATCACAACAAGCACTATTATTTCGACACCTTTCACACAAATAAAATTATTTTATTTCGAAAACTTCACTACCCTAGCATATTTGGCAATAATGAAAGATCTTCGACACACATTCGTATTCACAAGAACGTTCGCAAACCGGCCAGCTGCAGCCATGTGGGACACTGAGGGGCCAGAACGGTCACCTTTACACAAACAACTCATCAAATGTACGTTTTGAATCAACAAACCTCATATCAAATGAAAAAAACTCCAAATATCTTAAACAATGCATTGAATATCGCCAACATTTGACTGAACTTGTGTACTTTCAATAACAAGAGGAAATCATAAAACTACGTTGCAGTGAGTTAGACGAAGACCGAATATGGGTAATCCTCTGAGATTCCCTCCGCCGCAGTGCAGCGCGACAGCGCCACCTGACTGGTTATCCAACCAAAAGCCCGTATGTTAAATCGAAGGGCCAAAGAGTAAATGAGTAAATCCATTCATACAACCAAGAGCGTGGTGCAATATCTGGCAAGGCACCAGACACCGGAGAGAGTGCCAGTTGGACGCTCTTTGGTTTCAAAATGATTTCATATACATTGATATTGCTGCAATATAGTGAAAAATGAATGTTTTAAAAGGAAAATGTATATTTCTAAGATATTATGAGATTTTTTATTTTCTGGGGGTTGTACAACCGTGCAACCTAAGCACGAACCGCCACTGTTGTATACACATTTGCTACTCATATCAATTCTTCCTTGGCCGTTCATCCAGTCTCGTTCATATTAGCTGTTTCTCTGTTCAAAAATGTTTGGGTAAGTAGTGCAAGCAAGCGCCGTAAGGTAGTTGCACAAGCTTTACGGTGTTACCAACATTATTCATTTTGCGTTTTAACTCTTAGCAGTCGCCACAACTGATTTAACTCTTAGCAGTCGGCCATGTTTGGTTGCTGATCATGGACCTGTTATTTTTCAACTGTTATTAATAACCGTTATTACGAGTCGACTGTTATTACGATAGCAGTTGTTGAAGAAAAGCTGTTAAGCCCATCTCTAGCCTGCTGCGGGAAATACCTGGAGGTGAAATCCCAAGAAACTGACGTGTAGTTCGGCGTCGAATCTCAATCTCCAGGGTGTGAGGAACACTGCAACCTTCAGGGATAAAACATTCACTACACTAACGGGACTAATGATCATAACAGTTGAAATTCCTGGAAACAATCAAAGCGTCTTAAGAACTAACTTCGAAGCATATGTTGAACTCAAGCTGGATAATGTGCACATTAGCCAACAAGAGTTGGTCAGGTTAGATTAAGTATCTTAGAGAGTCGAGGAATAGCAGATATTTCGTGATATAAAGGAGTAAAATAGCTGGCGGGACGTTTCTAAGGTTATAGGAAGACAAGGTGTGTAGTTGGGAATTCCATTGGGTCAGTCGTACTTGACTAACGTAGACATGAAGTTGTAGACAGGCAATGAGCTATCTCGTAACATTATCGCCAATGAAGCTAAAGTCTTGGTCTCGCCTCATCTTTTGTCACTAGAGATTCGTTAGCAGTGAGTGTGGTTTATGGTTGTATATGGGGTTTCTTCTTTTTAAACAATTTCTGTTGTACTTCGGTAATTGCTGAATTACTTACATCGCCGTGGTGAATTGTTGGGCTGTGTTTGGATGTAGTTTTTCAAATTAGCGACATAAGTGAAAAAAATAGAATTTCAAAACACCAATAAGTTTTCTACCATTTTGTGAACTGCGTTCATGAAATTTGTAATTTATATACTAAATTGCACTGACAGTTGACGATTATTATTGCTAAAGTTATTAGTTGTTTGATTAAACTAATTAAAATCGAATGGGAAAAGAAGTAAGTTTGACTGTATCAAGATCCCTGCAGAGTGTTTGTAAAGTTCAACAAGAGCTCATTTCTTGTTCTGACTTTTCATTAGATTTCTAATCTGAGAAGATTCGAGAAAAGCGTGGATTAACACCATTAGAAAGGAGAACTGGCAACAAAACCTCGTTTCAGGAGTTTGCTTATATTTCCGAAAAAAGAATAAAACAGACCAGGGAAGACGACTGACAGGATGAGCAGTCCTGAACATTTTTTCACTCTATCCATGCAACACATTTGCAGGATTTGTTTTAACATGTCTTGAAATGTTTATTTCAAGACATGTTAAAAGAAAACGTCAACAACAAAATTCTATTTCAGAAAATTAGGGGATCGGATGCTGATCTGTAATTTAGTGAACCCAGTAATGTTAATAAGCCTCATGTGGTTCTTCTTACATCCACAAATGCGAAATTAAAAAGGTTCATGCACTTACATACAGTATATCAATTATGATTTTAACTTAAACTTTATTATTGTAAAATGTTGGGACTAAGTATCCATATCAACGTTTATTTCAGTGCTACATATTTGTGTAACTGTCAATTTAATGCATCTATGAAAAAATATAATTAACTTTTCGGTGAACTGACCGTCATTTTGATCAAGGTTTCGTCCAGTTTCCCGTTATCCATACTGCAAATGCTGAGATATTCCCTTGTTTTGTTTCCTATATTTAAATACAGCTTTTATCTCCGTCGTGAATATCTGACACACCGCCGAGACAAATTCTGTTCTCGATATTAAATAAAAATAAAATTTTGTAAAAAAGCTCGATATCTCCCGTTCAATATTCCAGTTTTGGCGCATATTATTTCTCGATCCCAAAGACCCTTATTTATGATTCCTTTATTTTCTACATCCCCTATTATTGAACACCCAGGAACTCTTAAACTTGGAGAAAAGAACTTGAAAATTACTAAATGTACCAAAAGTTTTCATCTGTTAAGGGATTCCCCTCTCCACAAATTAATTTAATGGCAAAATATGTATTAATTACTGCCAATACTCTCTGTCGATTTCACCTACTTTATATCCTCCGGCCTCGTTTTGCGGTGAGTCACAACAAAAAAATCGTGATATTCATTCATACACGTGTATTATGTAAACTGAATTTCTTGTCCGCATCGTCACCGCAACCCAACTTTGGTAGCGCGTTAGGGCAAGCCAACACGTTTCGAAGAGGATGTATTCTACGAGGACACAAAATGTACAAGGACTTAGCCACCCCCACCCCAACCCCTCAGATACACCAGTGACCCTCTCTATCTTATCTAGATGTCACCGCAAGAAAGTGACGTCCTCAGAAGCTAGTTGGTCTAAACGTCAAGCTTCCAACGGAAGGAGATCGCCTCGCGAGAAACTGGTTTCATTCCCTCGACGTCGCATTCGCCACCGCCACAGCCTCCAGCTCTCCCCTTTCCTCGCCCTCCCGCGCTCGCCCCCGCCCACGCCGCCCACGCCGCCCACGCCGCCCACGCCCCGCCGCCGCCACGTCTTCGTCGGGCGCGGCCGCGCGCAGCCCTGACTGCTGGGTGTGCAGCGCTGCGCAACGCGGTGCAACGAAGCTCTTTCAGCGCCGTCGCGTTGGCAGCGCCGGGTTGAAGGTCTCGCTCCCCAGCGAGCGACTGGGCGCCGCCTCCGCTCCCGCCGTCGCCGCCGGCTCCGCCGCCATTGCCTCCGCCGCCGCCGCCGCCACGCTGCCGGCTGCCTGCCTGCCTGCCGCTCTGCTCGCTCGCTCGCGCTTCGCCCAGGCTGCCAGCCAGCGCCGCAGCACGGGCGCCCGTCCGCCCGCCGCCGCCGCCACCGCCCTCGCCGCCCGCCAAGCCACGCCGCCGCCGCCGCCGCCGCCGCAGCTGCAGCTCGCGGCTTTCCGCGCCACTGGCCGCCGCCCGCCAGTGCCGCTCGCGCCGCCCAGGTAGCAGACCGCCCGGCTGCGCCGCTCCGCCCCGGTCGCTGGCCCAGCAGCCATCGCCCTCCGCCATGGACCGCTCCGCCGGGGACCTGCAGCTCATCCGATTCGTGCGCCAGTACCAGTACTTGTACGACACGGGCTCCGACAACTACAAGAACGTCAAGCTCAAAGACAACACGTGGAAGAAGATAGCGTTGGCGCTGGGACTTTCAGGTAAGGTTTTGGGTTGAACCGTTCAACGGATTTGTTCCGAAATTGCGTTTATTGACAAAATATTTACATTGGTGGCTGTGGTTATTTATGTTTCTAGATGCACGTTGGAATTGAATTCAACGTGTAAATAAATCGTAATCTACGTAGGCATTCGCTGTAATGGAAGAGTTTGAAGCCCGTGGTTTGTCTGCACACCTTCGTGTGCAAAGTGCAAATTATTATCGAATGAAGCATTGTGATTCATATTCTTCTAATTAACCTAGATATAACGTGTTCTTTACTGCTTAAGTAAGAAAAAAGTTGCTCATGGGGATATTACTCAAATATCTTGAAAACACACCAATTTTCTGTTTGTTCTGTGAAGTTTATCAGAACTAGGATGCGAGCACAGTGATTGGTTGAATAAGAGAAAATGCCCCCACCCCCTCGTGTTATTCACTACAAGAATTCTTACGTTCTTTCCGTTTCTTCAAATAAAATTGCTAATAATTTACGAATTTGCATACAAAAGGTGATATCTGCCCCGTGCTGTAGATGTGTGTGACCATTCACGTTTTTCATCTTCTTCTTTGTCTTCTCTCTTTCTTTCTCATAATTGCGCATCAATTAATCAATTATTCCATCCCCGACTTTTACGGTGGCCATTAATCACGTTTTCGGGCTGGCCATGTTTGCAAGCGCCCAGACGCTCGCATGAACCCAGACGCCCTCTGGTCTTAATCTCAAAAGAGGGGCGTGGCACGGCACCCACTCCTTACAGCACATATTGCAGGCTCTGAGTCCGAGATACAAACGTGCACGGAGGAGCCGTGTGTGCACCCAAAATGAATTTAATTCAAACCAAGTCACTAATTTAATCACACATGTCATTCAAACGAAACATTCCGATGCGATGTGTAAATACTTCTAAGCTGGAGATATTGTGTATGTTCGACGGACTTGCTTCTACATAAACCTGTTTTAAAAAGTAACTATTACACATGAAAACATTTTTTCAAGTATTTTTGAAACAATTTTTTTCCTGTGGTTTTAGTTGTTGTACTCACGAATATTTGATACGAAGGAGGTTCGAAAACGTGCAATCTGAAGCTAATGTGAAGTTTTTGAACGTCAAAACAGTATTTTTCAGCATAAATGATTCCGCTCATTAAACGCATTTCCTTCATATTCTGTGAAGTATGTATATGTGATGGGAAAACAAAAATTCATAAGATTAATGCATTTGAAATGAAATAACATAAAAATTTCGTTATTATTATTATTATTATTATTATTATTATTATTATTATTATCGTTGTTGTCTATTATCTGTTTGTTATTTATTTGTCTCTCACGTACATGTGCCCCTTCATTGTAGAAAATTCACAGAGGCAACACCCTAGACATTTCAGCACTCTTGGCATGGACGAAATTGTTTAGGGTTTCCGGATGCTTGTGTTGTCCACCACCGACAAAGGCGATTTTGGCCATTTTCAGTAATCGACCCCGCATGGGCATTTGACACCACACTCTTTACATTGTTTTTTCTCTACAATGTTCGCCATAACGATCCGACCTGTTAATGGTCAATCAGATTTATCCAGAACTTCGGTGATTCCCAAGCTGAACAAATCGATTACAACGGACATTATGGATGGATGGATTTTATTTTGCTCAATGGTTAGCTAGGGTTCCCTTGCATGCTAGAAGCATAACAAGGCAAAGAGGATTTTTTCGCATTAAGGCTGCTCCAAACATTCGGCATTCGCCGAGCAACGAGCTACTGCTCGCCCAATGCCGAACAGCTGATTGATTCGGCAAATGTTCTCTTCCTTTGATGTGTCCAAAAAACAGACTCGCGGTGGGTAGGGCGAGCACCGAACGTTCGTCACTCGGGAAATAGCAAACAACTTATCCACACTACTCGGGATTCGGCGAGCGGTTGCTAGCTACTCGCCGAATAACGAATGTGTGGAGCCACCTCAAAAGACCGACACGCGGTGGGTAGGGCGAGCACCGAACGTTCGTCACTCGGGAAATAGCAAACAACTTATCCACACTACTTGGAATTCGGCGAGCGGGTGCTCGCTGCTCGCTGAATAACGAATGTGTGGAGCCGCCTTTACGAAAATCACCCAGGTGCATTTGAACGTGCGAACTGGGTGTAGGAAGCAAGGGTGCCGACCCCAATACCTCTGCGGCTGGTTTCGAGGAAGTGACCTCCCGGGATATAACGAGCAGCAGCTCCTGTGCGACATAATATGCAAGTCGAACTCGCACTGCCCGCGGGCCTAGATCGCTGGGAGTTTCCTGCGCACAGGCTGTCTGTTCGCGGCTCAGACGTCTCGGAATGGGGCGTGGCGCTCCCCAGAAGGTAATTGAAATTAATTTCGACTGCATGCGATACTTAGAGTAGATGCATAATTAGGTTTTATAGTTGTTTTTTTGTGTGTGTGTGTGTGTGTGTGTTTTCTCGTTGAACTATTATTTGAGAATTGCAAATGTTTCAAAATTACTTTTTATTAATGTGCATTGAAACCTTTTACATAATTATGATCGTTGAACAAAACTCAACTCTACTGCAACTCTATTGGGCTCTGGCGGAATACATTGGGAACCACGTGCTCTAAGCGAGAGGCGAAAAATAGTCGCTGTACATGTACCAACATATCATTTATATTATTTATTTTCCACATTTGAGTTGTGTTAATCTTTATCAAACTTTGCTAGGACACTGCGACAATCCTGAAGAAGAGCATGTGAAAATTTCATATTTTTAATACGCTACTTTTTGTGGTATCGATGTCGGTTACACGTTGAATTCACTTTTATTAGTATAATATATGCATATATATATATATATATATATATATATATATATATATATATATATATATATATGAGGCGCCCCCGCAGGCGCAGGCGAATGGCCGTGCGAGGGACGCCAAGCAGGCGGGCGTGGCGGCGCTGTGGCCTGCGCTTCACGCCTGGGTTGCCGCTCGCCCGCGCGCCAGCGGAGAGCAGCGCAGCGCGGCGTGGCACGGCAGCCAGACCGGCCCGGCGCGGCGCGGCCACGCGGCGTGCCACGGCGTTGCGAAGTCGCAGGCCCCGTCGCGTCGCGCCGCCGTGCGTTGCCTCACCGCTGAGCCCGGTGGGCGCGTTGCTGGCCGCCCCGTTGTCCTTTCTCTCCTCTCACCTCGCCTCGCCTGGCCGCGCGTGCTAGGCTGCTGGTTTAGCCGGATTAAGGCTGCAGCAGCTGGAACCCAGTCACACGTGCGGACCGGGAGCGGTAGCTCAGTGCGTCAACTGATGTCACTGCAGTGCCTCTGACCGGGAGGTCCTAGGTTCCCACTCCCCACGGCGGCAGGATTTTCGACGGAAGGTTTTCAGCTAGATCGAATTCAATCGCTGTCTGGAGGAGAATTCTAGCGGCCGGCTGCTCTGATCGGTAGTTTTCCTTGGCTTCTCCGATCAACACCTGGCGAATGCCGGAGCAGTACCCCAACAAACGGGACACGGACCGCGCGCGGTCTTTCCTTCCTCTTCCTTGTACTATCCTCACCCCTTACACACACACCTACACTAACATGCACTACACTACCACATATTTCGGGAGACCGGTCGAGAGCTTAGAGCTTGTCCCAGCCCCGCTGGTGGGAGAGTCTTGGTTAGGGGGAAACCTCACTAGCCGACGGTCGGTCGGCGCCGGATCTCGCCATCCAGCGGGGGAAGATCACCGCCATCTCCCGAGGAACAACATGCACTACACTTACACTACGCTAATCAATCAACCAACCACTCGTGCAGATCCATAAACTGTCCACGAGAAAGGAAGAAAAGTGATTTTTCTCGAAATTATTGTTTTGAAGTCATTGGAAATCCCTTATACCAAATATGGAAATATCATAATTGTTAAATGAATGCTTAATTAATTGAGAGGGGAATATGTGTGTGTACTCCTAAGTAGGATCGGCACGAGGCTGCGCCTTTTGCCTGACTCCCCACGGATCCGCTTTTGTATTATTTGTATATCCACCATCGGGGGAGTGAACAGGTAGGGGAAAGGGGAGGTACAAGAAGAAACAAGTAAATAAATAACAATATGTACTTAAAAATGAAGAGAACATAAAACTACCCACGGTAAACCTAAGTTTATCTAGGATGATGCACAAAATTTTAGCTACAGAAAACGTGCTTTAATGAGTTCTTTGCAAGACATTTAACAAAATTGTTTAAATTATTGCAAAATATGTGTTTTAAATTGAACCATTTTTTCCTGGTTCTGTAAATTCGCTGAACTCGATAGTATCCCCCACATTAATTTTTAAGCTGTTTTCTGTAAGTTTTGCGACGAAAATAACTTATTTGTTTCTTTAATCAACAGATTCCGTTGATGGTTTGAAATTAATGGGATGCAAATATACGACGTTCACGGGTAACAATACAATATTTGTTCCTTGTCTCAGTCGGCTTATAACAAACAGATTTTTTCATTAAAAATCGTTTTGGTTCAGTTTATTTCAATGTTTCAACAAGATTTCTGACGACTAGGCTTGAAGACAAAATAAAAGTGTATTCAAACATATTTATATTCAGAAGAATATTTGACTTTCGCTTCTGTCTGTTTGGAGGTCTTCTGGTGGAACATGTGATAACAGTGCTGAGGCGACATGTGCAATCAGCAGAACCCAGCCTTTCAAGTCTCGTGCGAGAATGGAAGTGGTCCTTTTAGTGTTAGTTCGCCGCAGCAATGTGTTAACCCGATGCACGTGGCCAGTAGCCTGAATAGCTCTTTTCGGCGGCGTTGAGTCATTCCCCCTGCGTGTACTTTACCATTACTCTGCCGCTTTGATTTCACGGTTGCATTACTCGTGGCGTGCTGCAGCCGCCATTTCGATGAGATGTGCCCCACGTCGTTGTACATCATGCGGGTGAGCGGATGGTTAGATGCTTCCTGGTTAGATGCGGTCCTGGTTAGATGCTTCTCGTACAGAAGGCGAAACATTTGGTCAGCTGGTTGGATCGTTAAATGTTTAGTACTACTGAATAATTATTCGTTTTGGGGGTAAATGTCATCTTGAAACGAAATCTTTTGTTAATTAACTATATGAGAACTAATTATGACAAGAATACTATGTCATTTTTCTTTTTTTTCTAAATATCTATTGCACTTTTGCTGGATGTAATGTCTTAAAAATATTCGAATTTTCTTTTACTGTCGATAACAACCATCGATTGTAGTAGATAATTTTCCTGCGTATGGATCCCCACCCTCAGAATACACGATTACCAAATCGAATATCACAATCCGTAATTCCATAGCACCAATACATTTTTAACTCGATAATTGCGGTTCTGAGCGCGTGGGAAGTACAACAGGTGCACCTTGTCACCTCCCCAGTAAATTGGTTTTTGGATTGATTAGTGATTCCGGGCACGTCAACGGCTATGGTCGTTAGTCCGGTAAGTGTAGTACATGCTTTTATCGCGAGCAATGGCGGTGATCTTCACCCGCTGTCTGGCGAGATCTGGTGCCGACCTACGTTGGCTTGCGGGGATTTTCCCCAACCAGATATCTCCCACCAGCGTTGCACAGCCCCAGCTGGGACAAGCTCTAAGCTCCAGGCACTTGAGAAGCAAACATTCAAAAGGTGACATGTCCATTTGGACAAAATTGAATTCTTATGTTGTTTTTACCTAGAATTTTATTTCCAGAAAGATACGTGAAATGTCTTACAAAACATTTAGTAGCACTTAATTCGTTGAGTTAAAGACGATGTTAGTGTTGAGTAAAGACGATGAAGTGTAAAGTTTGTGCTATATTTTTCATTTTTATTACAAAGGAATGAAGTAGACGGGTCACGTTTTGAAGGTTTGCTCTTCATTTAGGGTATTGTAGTGCAAGTGGGTGTAAGTAAGGTGAGGATAGGACGAGGAAGAGGATGGAAAGATCGGGTACGATCCGTGGCCCTTTTGTAAGTGTACTGCTTCAGCATTAGCCTGGTATTGATAAGAGAAACCGCCGAAAACTTCCGATCAGCGCATTCTGGATACTGAATTCTCCTCCAGAGAGCGGCTGAATTCGACCTAGCTAGTGTCGAAACTCTTGCCACCGTCGGGAGTCCAACTCCAGGCCCTCCCGGGCAGAGGCCCTGCACGTCCGCAGTGAAGCCTGGTTGTTGAAGCGAGGTTTGGCATCGCTGCTGCCACGAGAGGCTGAACTCTGAACCGGACGCGGCGTACAAACCGAGGCGTGGGCGTGGGCGGGTGCTGGGGTGGTCCGTGGGGCCGAGGAGGCTGCCGGCGGCTGCGCAGCGCTGCGCGACGCCGCTCCAGGCGCTGGGGCCGCGCGGCCCCGCGCCGCGCCGCGTCGCGTCGTGACGCACGAAGGAGCGCCGGCGCCGAGGTCGCCCCGCGGGGCGCGCGCGCGCGTGGGCGGGCGGGCGGCGGTGGGGATGGGGGCGGCGGCGGCGCGGCGGCAGAGGTTGAGCACGCGCGGGCGGAGGTGGAGACGTGGACGCGGGGCGGGAAAGGGATGGCGGTGGAGGCAGAAGCGATGGAGGAGACGTAGGAAGGCGGGGGCCGGATTAAGTGTGCAGGCGGAGTCGGCAGCAATGGGGCGGGGCGGGGGAGGTGTGGAAGGAAAGGGCGGTTCAGGGATGGCGGTGGAGGAAGCCGAGGCAGGGGCGACGGTGGAGACGTAGGAAGGTGGGAGCTGAATTAAGTGTGGAGGCGGAGTCGGCAGCAATGGGGCGGGGTGGGGGAGGTGTGGAAGGAAAGGGCGATTCAGGGATGGTGGTGGAGGAAACCGAGGCAGGGGCGACGGTGGAGACGTAGGAAGGTGGGAGCTGAATTAAGTGTGGAGGCGGAGTCGGCAGCAATGGGGCGGGGCGGGGGAGGTGTGGAAGAAAAGGGCGGTTCGGGGATGGCGGTGGAGGAAGCCGAGGCAGGGGTGACTGTGGAGGCAGAAGCGGAGGACGAACGAAGGCGGGGGCGGGGTTAAGGCTGGAGGCGGAATCGGCAGCAATGGGGCAGGGCGGGGGAGGTGTGGGAGTGGAGGAAGGGCCGGAACAGGGATGGTGGTGGAGCAAACAGAGGCAAGGATGACGATGGAGAGCCAGAAGCGAAGGAGGCTGGCAGGGCGAGGGGGCGCGGCGGAGGCGGTGATGGGTGTGAAGGCGAGGGTGACGTGAGCATGGGTTGTGGGGAGGGGCGGTAGTGGTGGCGGAGGGATACAGGTAGCGGAAGGAAGGAAGGAAGCAGTGGCCAGGGGGGAGGGGCTGGAGAAGCGGCGATGAAAGTATCGGGAGCCGAGACTGGACGGTGGTGGCTGAAGCGAAGGAAGAGTCGGGCCGAGGCGGTGGCGGGACGGCGGTGGAGGCGGAGTCGGCAGCCGTAGGGCGGGGGCGGGGCGGAGGCTGCATGGCGGCGTGGCGAGGCGACTGGCTTGGGGGGCGGGGCGAGATGCGGCGGGGGCGGCGGCGGCGCAGACGAAGACGTGGAGTGAACAAAGGGAGCGGCTGGGAACCGCCGTGGCCGTGCAGCAGACGGCGCCGAAGCGAC
Source organism: Teleogryllus occipitalis (assembly GCA_011170035.1). Lineage (NCBI taxonomy): Eukaryota > Metazoa > Arthropoda > Insecta > Orthoptera > Gryllidae > Teleogryllus > Teleogryllus occipitalis. The sequence goes on from BLKR01006526.1 coordinate 42,012, forward strand.
GGTGCTTAGAAGTTGCCCGGCGCCGGGCCGGGATTTAGTGCTAAGCGCCCTGGGCGCAGCGGACGTCGCGCACGTTTCTATTGCAACATCAGCTGTGAGTCACGTGCGGTTGTGAGATATACCCGGATCAACACCCCCGACCACTCGAGTATAATGCCCGTACGAACCTGTTACATACTATGACGTGAAGTAACCGATTTAGAACAGCGGAGCCGTTAATTCATTTCTCAAGAAGTAAGATTCCCAGCTTTATTCAGGTCATACTGCTACTGCTGGTAATAATAATAATAACAATAATAATAATAATAATAATAATAATAATAATAATAATAATAATAATAATAATAATAATAACGATAGTGATAATTGTGATCTTGATAATGATAATAATGATGATGCTGAGTATGAGCAAACAGTCACGGTTAATTACCATTGCCTTCCACGCATGAACATGAGTTGTTGAGGGAAATAAAGTCATCTTCACTTACGCAGTTGAATAAATTCTAAAAATGTTGGAGTTTGCAAAAGGAACATTTTCCACTTTCAATGTTTTCAAAATTCCGAATTGTGGAAATCATAAATGAGGCATCCAGATTTGGCCGAAAGGCTTTCCTGGGTGGAAAAAAGCTTTTGCTACACGACTTATCCCTTTCTAGAGACAGACGATGGTTTACACGCACACGTCCCCCCTTCCCCAATTACTTTCGTCAATTCGCTCCATCCACTCTTTGCAATAATGAACCTGGAACACGACACGAATTGGCAATTTTCTGCAGGGGCATTCAAATGGCAAAGGTGGGAGCAAATCGTCGAATTGACGAATGAAACCAAAATCATATTACTTTCGCATGGTAACCTGATCCTATTTCGTTGATTGGTTTTCTTTATTTGAATATTTCAAAGCGTGGAAATTGTGCATGAGGCTCATAGAATTGGAGTCATTTTGCTCATGGCAGGAACACTATACTTTCTCAGCAGGGGGCGTCAAACTCTATTGGACCACGATCCTCGGCATCCCACTGTCCATTCCGATCCATTCGCTGCCGGTGGAAACCATTCGTTGGTCCAGGCCAGTGACACCAGTCTCGACAGGAGTCCTCAAGCGTAGAGCAAGGTGTCCGTTTGCTGAAGCGTGCCGTCGCTCGTGGCGTGACAAGTTGGCTATGTGCACGTGGCACGGCACTGGTGGCGGTTTCGTGTATTCAGCTTCAGAAACACGAAAGCACGTCCTACTTTCTAGGCTGTAACAGTGCTTCATAATTTACCATGACGATCCAGGTTGATTTCAAATAAAGTCTAGAACATAATAAGTGCAGTATTGCTTTTTACTATTATTTACTTAACCCATTTATTGTGTGTAAAATAAACGAGTGGCAACGTAGTTGCTCCCGTAGATGTCTTCCAAGATGTTGTTTATAGGGTTCCATGCGAGGACACTGGTTTGTTTTGAAGTTCCAGTGAACATTCTGTTGCATCAAAGTCTGAAAGATTCCGATGTTCATTAGATGTCATGCCAAGCGGGCCTGGGAACACTTGTGAATTTGTTGCAAATCTGATGACTGGTCCAGTTCATCACTTGGCTATCCATTACCCTATAACACCTTTACCAAACCAAACCATCTTCTTTCGAAAGTCTTGAGGCCCTTCCGCTGTGGAGTAGCTAGGAATCGTTTAACTAAACATATTTAAACACAGAGATGATTAATATAAAAAGTATAAAGTGATTTATTTATAATAATTGGTTAATGAAAAGTCAAGAAATTTTGGAATTTAATATTAACAAATTCAGAAATTAAAATTTATTGTTAAAAGTTGCTTCAATCTTTATCCTGATTATTTACAATTGATGAAGTGTATTAATTAAATTACATTATGAATTTAACTGGAAAGTACTTTCATCCTTGCGCCACGAATCAGTGACTTTTGTGGCTAGAATTAGGTTTCTCTCGCTTTTCTGTTATTAACTATCGGGGTCGTCGAACTTATTTTTTCCGATGTTCCGAAGGAGTGGATATTAGACCCCAGCTTCATACCTTGATCGAATTTAAACCCCATGTTTGGATGAAAATATTAGCGGTCTGCTGCTCTGAACGATAGAAATCCGTGGTTTCTCCGATCAGTACCTGACTAACGCCGGAGTGGAACCCTAACACACGGATGACGCGTAATCGTTCTTTCTTCTTTCTTGACTTATGTTGGTTTACACTACCACACAAGTCGGGAGACCAGTTGGGAGGTGAGAGTTTGCCCCGGCCGGGGCAGTGGGAAATACCTGGATGAGGGAAAACTCCGCAAGTGAATGTGCTGACGGAGCTGGTTCTCACGCTCCAGAGGGGAATAAACACCACCTTCTCTCGGGATATAACTAGTCAGTGGCGAATTCTCCGATACACCGCGTATACCGCCGGTATACCTAGTAATTCGAAGTGTATAAGAAATCTTTCATCCGTTTGGTAATCCACCAAAAAGTTATTGATATTTTGAAAGCTTTAAAACTGGAGCGAAAAAATAATTGTTTTGCTATCGAGAGGCAGCAACCGTAAGCACTATAAAGTGCGTTAGAATGAGAAGCGTAGATTCATTATTCAATAGACAGTATTCATCCATGTGAGAAGTTTCAAACAGTTCTAAATCCTGTCCAGTGATTTCGCTAGTTCAGGTAAAGGCACCGCATGTCAGCCGCGATAACGTAGGGCTCCTCATGTTTCTAGAGCGGGAAGGGGGGAGGATGCGCGTCTGGACGGTCGGTAGGCACCGCAAAATATTGCGGTGAACAGTCCATCTCTGGTCGTTTGTAAGTTACGCTTCTCTCAAGTGTTTGTATAAATGGATTGTGTTAATGATCCAGAAGTTAGTTGTTTGTGTAATTGTCTTATAGGAATATTATTAAGTACGGAATTTCATGGTATTGGGATTTCAGAAAAGCTACAAATAACAGACAACGGCAGAGATAGCTTCCATTAAGTGCGCTATACTTAAAATAAAGTTCAGTATTCGCCACTGGTTTCTATGTTTGCTTTATTCCGATGGAATTCGTTTTGAGGTGGTCACTGTGTAAGGCGCTTGTGTGCTGTGTGACTGTGTGTCTGCAGGAGGAACGTCAGCGCGAGCGCTTTAACTTCCATGAAGTGCGATATACTTGAAATAATGTTCAGGATTCGCCGCTGTAACAAGTTCTTCACTCACGGGAGTAGCGCGGGAAGAAGCCTCTCTCAGTGGTCGTCTTCGAGCCAGGTTGCCGGCGCTGGCGCGGGGCGGGGCGGCGCGGGGAGACGCGGGGCTGGGGCTGGGCAGCGGGTGCGGGGGACGTGACGGGGCGTGGCGCGCTCCGCGGGGAGTGGGCGAGGCTGCCCGGGCGTGCTGTGGCGCTGGGCCGACTTCAGCTGAGGATCTTCAGCTTCAGGGGTGTCAAGGGCGTTTATGTCGAGCCAACCTCTTAACAAGTATTGTACCGCAGCTAATGGGTCAATGACCCCCATCTCGATCACTTTTCTCGTCCAGCTTCCCTGATCCTTTTAGCAAATGCTCAAATGGCCCCTTGTTTTGCTTCTGAACAGAAATGTAACTTCATTATCTGTGCACGTCTTCTAGAATTCAGTTGGAAATATAATTATTCAAATTATCGTTCTCCATGTTGTCGCGGCAGGAAGTATTATTCCTTCAGGAAGGACATGATGAGGGGATAAGAGCCCAAATTTATTGCTGATTTACCCTTGAAAATATTTTATTACATCGGATCGAATAGTTTGTTTAAAAGCCTTGCAAAAAACGCTCGTTCCTTTCTGTACTCAAAATTCAAATTGTATATGGTTTAGGGTAGAGCTCACAGAATTATGAAAACTTGCACAGAATTCGCTTCTACCCGTAGCACGTCACACAGTTTTTAGCTGTTTTTTGACATAAAATAAATAAATAAAAAGAGGCAGTGAATACGCGAAACTTACGTGAGCTGCAGAGTACGTTGGAGGACTTCTCGTAAATGGGAATACGAGCGGGAGGTCACGGATGAGATTCCGGTAATTTCCCGGAAATTTTGCGTAACTTTAGCTATAGTGTACGCTTGTCGGAATCGAATTCGTAGGCCGACTGTTCTGGTCAGTGGTTCGCTGGTCGCATCTTCACGCATTTGCCGGATCAGTACCCAATTCAACGGGCCCCGAGCCCAGCGCAATTAAAAGGGCAGTTATTGAGTCAATAAAAGGGTTATATGGTGCGCCAATGTCCTTGGCGCTTGAAGCGCCCTTAAAAGCGCAGTTATTGAGTCAATAAAAGGGTTATATGGTGCGCCAATGTCCTTAGCGCTTGAAGCGCCCTTAAAAGGGCAGTTATTGAGTCAATAAAAGGGTTATATGGTGCGCCAATGTCCTTGGCGCTTGAAGCGCCCTTAAAAGCGCAGTTATTGAGTCAATAAAAGGGTTATATGGTGCGCCAATGTCCTTAGCGCTTGAAGCGCCCTTAAAAGGGCAGTTATTGAGTCAATAAAAGGGTTATATGGTGCGCCAATGTCCTTGGCGCTTGAAGCGCCCTTAAAAGCGCAGTTATTGAGTCAATAAAAGGGTTATATGGTGCGCCAATGTCCTTAGCGCTTGAAGCGCCCTTAAAAGGGCAGTTATTGAGTCAATAAAAGGGTTATATGGTGCGCAAATGTCCTTAGCGCTTGAAGCGCCCTTAAAAGGGCACTTATTGAGTCAATAAAAGGGTTATGTGATGGCTTACCTCGTTGCGTTTTATCCAGCCGTTCGTCTTTCGTTTTATCGTACCGTCCAGCCTTTGAGTAGCCCTCAAAGTACTTTGTTCTTCTTTTTGCCTCGTTTATAGATGCAGTGTTTTCAGAAATTGATTCGAATCTGCAATTTCTTGAAGCATGTGTGTAAACGTGTCGTTGAGAGGGGTTGCATCCAACTGTCCACCGGTGATCATCCTCTAAGCATCGCTATAATAGCTCTGAAACACGAAGGCAAATTTTCCAAAGTTTATAAGTACTCGCAGAAGAATGTGGTAGTTATTCATCGCTGGCTCGTTGGCAGGCTAAGGAGACCTGTTGAAATCAATGTTCCGGTAGATGGCGCATCCAGGCTTATCTGGGTTTCAGGTACTCCGAAACGATATTCCAATGTTTAAATTATGTTTAATCTAGTGATCAATTTTAATTTTATCAGTACAATTACCTGTATCAAAAACGGCCTTCTTAGTTCCTAAAATATACGTCACTCTTGAGCTTTGCATAAAAGTTTTAATGACTTTATCATTTTGATTGGCAGTTTTCATGAGGCGCGCCGGTAGCGCGTTACTGAGTCTTACAAGTACAATGCTGCTTAGTCAACTCTAATGGACCGTGACGCGGGAGATAACCAGCGTTTCAGTTGTTTCGAGCGAATGGGAAAGAACAACGTCCTGCTGAGTAGGCGAAAGTGAACAGTCCGGTGCAACGCGGTCCGTACGCGCCTCTGCTTGCGGGTACGCTGCGCCATTTTAATTTCTTTACAGCTTTAGCAACTGAGCTCATCACTCGTGTGTGTGTAGAGTTCTCGTATTTTGGTGTAGAGTGAGCACGTCTTCAATCACCGTGACATACAATGGAACATCGATGTGAACACCGTTAAAGAGGTAACCCTATTAATATGGTCATTCATCACTTTGCCTTCCAAAACTCCAGTCCGCGGGGCAAACGCGGCTGGGAGTGATGGATTTTTGAAAGGGGGGAAAAACCAGATTTGTGCCAGAAGTTCGGCAGGAACATAGTAAAATTAACGACTCGGACATTTTCCTCCTTATTCAGATCCTCCCAAATCAAATCCTACATTCGAAAAGTCAGGGAATGATGCAAATAATGGATAAAATATGATTGGACCGTTTTTTGTGTTGTTCCCTGACATCGAGTATGAGAATTAAAATTGGGTGATCAGACGGAGAGTGGTATGATTAATAAGGATTTCCCACCAGTACACATCAGAGGTAGTCCAATTGTGACGTCGTGGGAATACACAATAATCACAGACACGAGCTTCAATGATAAATATGTACAGGTTTATTCACAATATGTACAGTAATAATTTAAGTTACTCAGCTCTGGTAGATCTTTACTTCCCTGATCGCAGGAGCGATCCTTAAAAATGAATAACTGACTCGTGGCCCGCGCCACTCCTCAGCGAGCCTCCCGCACCCAGCAGACCGCTCCGGCGACTTCAGTCACCCGTGGATATAGTCCACAACGGCGTCCCAACACATGGGTTGCCGCACGAGCCTAGCTCGGCTCCGCACCGCCCTGGGCGCAAGTTTTTGTGCCTTCGCACGAGGGTTCCCACTCAGCTCAACAAACCCCACCCCCGCGCTCTGCGTTCGCTCTTATATAGCTACCACCCACGTGACCTGAAACGTCACTGGGTTTTGCACACGGCCCGCGCTAACCGCGTTGCCAGGCATTTTTGGACATCCATTTCCATGGATTCCAAGAATTTGTCACGCGGCACGCGGCAAAAATGCGCTGTCCCGCACTTTGGGCATCCCTTTCCCTAGCTCTTAGGATTTCTCAGAATACCTCGGCGTGTCACATCCTGCCTGGCCCCTGGCGTCTAATCCTCTGCCGCCGCACCTTTGTGGCGCCCCGGCGGTTGCTAGCTGTAGCCCTACAATACGTTACACAATATCTGGACGTTACTGCAGGAGGGGAACGCGGCACCACAATATTTTTTGATCGACGGGGTACATTGGAGATAATTAGGCGTTGGTTACGCCGTTGTCCAGTTGACAAGAATACAAAAGCCCACGCTTTTCAGCTATGTCGAATTTTGCCGTTGTCTGGAGGACAATTCTAGCCGCCGGTTACTCGGATTGATGGTTTTCCGTGGTTTCTCTGATCAACATCAGGGGAATGCCGAAGCAGTACCCTAACAAACGGGCCACGGACCGCGCGCGATCTTTCCTTCCTCTTCCTTCTCCTATCTTTACCCCTTACGCTCACACACTAACATACACTACACTACCACACATGCCGGGAGGTCGGGAGATCAGAGCTTTCTCGGCTCTCGAATTGAAGTGCGCCGTCTTTCAGATTTGCGCAATCTCTCGAAAAGCTGGGAAAGTGAATCAGAAGTTTCTGACTTCCCATTAAAAATGTCATACTGTAGATATGTAAGCACCAACGGCGTTATGTGTTCTAATGTTCGAACGGTCACAAAAATAAAATAGCCGAAATCATCAGAACCAATTAACGCCCATGATACGTACAATATTTTATTTTTTACTTCATTTTAATGATTCAGATTTACATACTTACAAATTTAACTGGATGTTAACTCCGTTTCTTTCCATATTTCCCTTTCATAATTCACTCTATAAGAGAACATGTAGGCATCATTCAACTGTTTTCATTTCCCTCGTCACCACGATCCAGGAAAGTTAATCAGTTAATCAGTGCCTCCGAATTGAAGGCAATAATATGCAATAACGTATCGGTAAAAAATAAAATCCATTTCGATTCATTTCGTTAACGCTTTTAGACTTCGAGGAATTGATGGTCGATAATGGAAAAAAAAATCCCTTTGGGTGGGGAGGGCGGGTGCGAACTGGAAGAGTCGGTGAGGCGGAACATAACGATGATGGTGGGTGGGTGGGTGGGTGGGTGGGTGGTGTGGGGTGGACAAAGTAGAGGGGCGGTGAGTGGGATAGAGCGAGGCGGAGTTGGAGCACGATGGAGTGAGGCGCAGCGTGAGGGGCAGGGGAGGTTGTGGCACGGCGGGGGTGGTGGCGCTGAGGTGTAAATAAAGTTAGCGCCTCTTTACAGTATAGATAGAATGCATTGCTTTTCTTGACTAATAAAGGATTGTGATGTAGTGAACGTGCCCGGGCAACGTCGGGTAACTTCCGGTCATTGTAGTTATTAACCTAATATTGTCAGGTGGATTTGTTTGCATTATCATCTTCAAGTAGTAATAATAATAATAATTATTAAGTAGTAATAATATTAAGTAGTAATAATAATTATTATTATTATTATTATTTTAAAAAGGTCGATTCGGATAGCCGAGATCGCTAGGGCAGTAGTGCCGTGGCGATCTCTGACGGAAGGATCGCTGGTTCAAGTCCCTCTTCGGGCATGGTTGCATGTGTGTTTATGATTGTCCATTCACCCTTCATCATCATCATCTCATACTTCATCCCCGCATGAGTAACATCTCTGGGGTGTAAAAATGAATTCGGCATAAAAGTGCTGATCCTCTCCAAAAAGGCCACGTGCACCGGGAGAATTTGACTGGACCTCGGTGGGTACAAGTGGCATGTTCACGTAGTTCTGAGATGGCCAATTCGCGACCAAAAATAAATTATGGTGATGATGATAATAATATAGTAACAACAATAATGAGTTAAGAATTGCATTTACACTCCAACACCCAGAGGAGAATAGCTAACACGCTGGTCACGGCGATATTATCCACGCACGTTTTCTTGAGCCCTCGCTACGCTAGTTGCGGAAGAAGTGGGGAGTTTGGTTAGTTTCACAAAAGGAATTTTATATTAAATCCTTTTGTGAAAATAGTTCATTTTCCGATGCAAAATAGTTTCAATTGCACGGGATCAAACATTTCTGGTTATCAAATTTTGTCTACAACGCTCGTTCGTAACATTTATTCTTAATTCAACTGATGTTGGCAAAGGAGTGAGGGTAGGTATTCCGGGGCTCTAGAAACCGTGCGCATATAATGCAACAGGTTGAAGCAGTAGAGCTCTTAATACCCGCAGATCTGTCAACCCACCCGCGTTCATGCCGGTACCCGTATAATGCGGGTCGGCCTTATAATACGGGTCGCGGATCTGGTCTGAATTGTTATTTCTGTTTAAGCAATAACACAATTTCTTTTCAAAAGGGGCCAAAAGAACAACAGGACAAAATGGTCGGAAATGACGAAATGGACGAAAAGGAGGACAAAATGGATGAAAAGAACGAAGCGGTCTAAAAAGACGGCAGGGCTAAATCAACAAAAGGACGGAAATGACGGAATGGACGAAAGGACGACAGGACGGAATAGACGAAAATGAAATGAAAGAAGACTTAACTGGACGAAATGGATGGAAAGGACGAAATGGACGAAAATAAAAATGAAGGACGGCAGGAGGACGAATTGAACGGAAAGGACGAATTGAACGGAAAGGACGAATTGAACGGAAAGGATGAATTGAACGGAAAGGACAATAATTAACAATTTAAATTACGATTCAATAACAATTTAAATCTATTGTAAATGCTTTAAAATATAAATATAATGTTTTAAATAAATTAAGCAACTCTGTAACGTACGAACAATATCTAATAAGTACATTGAATGAGCACAGACCTTTGTCCTTTAGACCTTCCTTAAGACCTTTTCTCGACTTATTGTTTCGTTCCGCTACTTTTCTGCTTCGTTTATTATGTGGTAACCTCGGCATAAATAGATAACTTTACAATATTAAACAGAATCCTTTTTGTTCGTGTCTATCAAAAACACCTGCGACCCATATTGTCCGGTCGACCTGTATAATACGGGTACCCGTATTGTACGGGTACCCGTATTGTACAGGTACCCGTATGATAGCGCGTACCCGTATTGTACGGGTACCCAAATGATAGCGCACAAGTCACGCGCTGCGCAACCGCCTGCGCGCCGCCCTACCTCGCCGCGCCGCGCCGCTCGCCGCGAAAGTGCTGGCTGAGGGGCTTGTGAGAGAGAACCGTACGCGCTGCCTCACAGAGCTCTTGGAGTGATACGGGTCTTCAGTCATGTAGGTACCCAGAACCCGTATAAGCGGGTATTGTAATGGGTCAAATCCACCCGTATTCATACGGGTACTCGCATCATACGGGTACCCGTATGATGCGGGTACCCGTATAAATGCGGGTGGATTTGACCCATTACAATACTCGCACCTGGGTACCCGCATGACTGAAGACCCGTATCGCTCCTATGAGACAGCGCGTACGGCTGTCTCTCGCAAGCCCCTCTGCCAGCGCTTTCGCGGCGAGCGGCGCGGCGCGGCGCGGCACGGCGCGGCGCGGCGAGGTAGGGCGGCGCGCAGGCGGTTGCGCAGCGCGTGACTTGTGCGCGGTGGCCTCGAGGTGCGCCGCGCCGGCGGCGGCGGCGGCGGCGGCGGTCGCACGGAAAGCGGGTGGAGGGGCAGCGGCGGCGGCGGCGGCAGCGAAGCAAGAGCCCCCGCTAGGTGTCTCCGAAGCCTTACCTCGAGAGCGAACGAACCCACACATAGTACATTCACATGTACATACATGCAAACGTACTCATACAAGCGCGAGCGAGTGAGAGAGAGAGAGAGAGAGAGAGAGAGAGAGAGAGAGAGAGAGAGAGAGAGAGAGAGAGAGAGAGAGAGATCGCAATGGCGTGGCGTGCGGTGCGGTGCGGAGGCGGCGCGTGGCGGGAGCGGCTGGGAGCGCGGAGCTGCCGCGGCACGCGCTGGGAGCGAGGCGCGGCGGGTGGGCGGTGGTGGCGCGGCGGAGAGGTTGCCGGTGACGCTGCGGGGTTGGTGGAAAGGAAGAGGGCGAAGGCAGAAAACGATATCGAGAGGCCTCCATCGCGTTGTTGGCGTCCGTAACGGGGGGCGGGAGGGAAGGAACGAGGGGCGAAGGCTTTGGCTAGGGACCGGTTCGGCGATAACTAGTGGGAAGTCGGCAAGGGGCGGCGGATACGGTGGCAGGAAATACAGCGAGATGCGGTGGCGGCAGCGATGGCGGCGACGATGCGGATGTGGCGGGCCGGAGACGGCTGTGCTGCGCTTCCTGCCGCAGCCCAGTGTTTGTCGTTGCTGGGCTCCACGTATGGCGAGGGCAAAGGCGATGTGGCAATGGCGAAAGTGGCTCTGCACGGCCACTCGTGGACCGGCGTGTGTGGGGCGTTCTTTGTCCGGGGACGGCGGAGATGGCGGCGGCGGAGGCGGCGGCGGTGTGTGACGGGCTCTGGCGCGGCTCCATGCCCTCCGCGCGTCGCCTCGCTCGCCTGCTGCCGCCGCCGCCTCCGCGCCGCCGTCTTGGTCCTGCAGAGAGCCTCTCGCGGGGCTGCTGACGCGGCCCCCGTCGCCCGCCGCGCCACCGCACCCCCTCGCCCGGCTTCGCGGCGCGCCGCCGCCGCCGCCGCCGCCGCCGCTGCCGCCGGCGTCCCTTGCCCCACCACTCCTCCCGCCACGAGCAGCCGCCGCCGCTGCTGCCGCCGTCGCGCCAGCGCCCGCCCGCCGCCGCGCATCCGCCAGCTGGCCGCTGCAAGCGCCGCTCCTGCTTCCCCCAGCTGGCCGAACCTCTTCGCTGGCTCCAGTCGCCACTTGACTTCTGCCCGCCGGCGCCACGTTACTGCCAGCTGCTGCAACGACCAGTCGACGATCCTGCCGCTCGTGAACACTCGCCACATGTGTTGGCTCGCAGCTGACCCTGGCGGAGTCGCACCATCTGCCGCGCACCTCGCGGTCGCTAGCTACACACCTGCCGCGCCCGTTTCGTAGTACCCACTGCCAACCACTCGTTTTCCACCTTGCAGAAACTTCTACCCGCCAGCAGCTAGGTGATATCTCTGGCCACTACCCGCCAACTACCGTCCGTTACTGGAATACTCCATCCACTGTTCATTAGTTCTTTTTTTATTTATTTTTTCCCCATATTTGTATATTCAGTACTTAGTCAAAGGCCATCTCTGAAATGAATGATTGGTTTTATGAGAAGGTAATCATAATAATTTAGCGGGAATGATAATAGAGCTATAGAAGAATGAGATGAAAGAAAATGGGGGCGTAACCGCTTTTGAACCCGGCACCTGGATTTAAACTCCGATTTTCAAGAAGTGAAAAATTAGTACCCTAACCTCTACACTACCTATTTCTCGCCTCCATCATTGCGCTACTCGCCGCCAGCAATCCGCCCGCGCTCACCCCTATCGCGTCTCTAATTTCCACCGCGGACCGCCGACCACCCTCAACGCTTTGCTTTTCACTCCGCCGGTAACCTTCCATCGACCTTCTGCCAGCGTCACAGTCGCCGTGAACAACGCTCCCACCGCTGGACCGCCGCCAAGGTCGCCTGCCCGCATCTCCCTCCGCCGTCACTGGCGCCCACCTGCGGATTCCATTCCGTCTCTGTCACCAAATGTCATTCGTGGGTGCTGCCATCTGCCTCCCGTGCCGGATGGCAGTCTATCGCTCATCTGCTGGCAGCGTCCTGTGGAAATCATTTCCTTCTGTTTAACACTTGGACAATCCCGTTCTGAATCACAAACGCTGTATCTTACAGCAGCCGCCCATATCGCGCTGTGATATTTCGGCAAGCTTCTCTTGTTCGGCTATCAGAATGTCTGGAAACGAAAAGCATTTTCGAAAGAGGATAATTTTTATCTTCTTATAGTTGTCTAGAGGAATGGCTGATCATGAGAGACCCACTCATTATGTAACGCCGTGACCTATCGATTACTTGGCAATATCTATGATATTCAGCATGCGAGAGTTCTATCTGCATTCTCGCCACCAATACTATTAAATGATTACTCACGTTTCTGTTGTTCTTTGCAACCATGATAACAAATAAAAAAGCATTTCTTCATAAGAAATAAAAACGAATAACGCAAATAACAGTATATAACCCTTCATTGGTAGATTGTTACTTTCCACATGAATAGTATTGGAACAGGTGCTCTGGACACTCGCTAAGTCTTGTCTCCTCTTTCAGTTGGCGCGTCATGGGATTCTTCGGTTGTGCTCAAGTGAGCCTCGCGAAGATCGTTTTGCTCTATCCATTCCATCTTAGAGTGATGATTTGAAAGCGATTTAATTCAAGTATCATTTCGTATTTGGAAAGGGCGACAGGTCCGTATTGTATTTGAACGTCAGTGAGTTGAATCCCAGTCACTACACTTGGGTTTTCATAACGTGGCGCGTGAGGAGCTTGTCCTCACGATGGAATATGGCACGGCTTTTCGCGACTTTCTCGGTCGTGCCAATAGATATCGCTTGATCCGCAGAACAGCCTTGATACGGGCGCGATCATGCGACATCTGGCGGCACGATCGCTAAGGTTGCAAAAGGCCGTGCCATATTCCATCGTGAAGACAAGCCGTCCAGGTGCCACGTTACGAAAGCCCAAGTATAGAACAGTTGCAACGCGCACTCACAACGAGAGTTTGAGAATAAGCAGTTCATAGGCAGATGGAAAAAGGTGACGTCTATTGCTTCCAAGGAAGAAAATTTCTATTCAGATCGGTAGAATAGACTGTTGTCCTTCCATGCAATCATCGTACTTCTTGCTAACGCCTTCGCATGGGGAGACTTGTGGGCCGCCCATCCTGCGCTCACCTCAGCAAGCAACGCTGACGCCATCTGCCAGCAGACGCCTCCTCCTCCTCCGCGACTCGGGCCGGTTACCTACGCCGCCCCCACGTCCTTCGCCTCCTCCCCGCCGCCGCCTCCGTCGCCGCCTGCTCCATCGAGACCGTCCCAGCTGTACATCGCGTCTGTCCCACCTGCGCCTCTTCTGCCTCCATCGCCCCCGCCTCCATCGGCCCCGCCTCCATCGGCCCCGCCTCCATCGCCCCCGCCTCCATCGCCCCCGCCTCCATCGCCCCCGCCTCCATCGC
>BLKR01006527.1:0-55599 GCA_011170035.1 Teleogryllus occipitalis
AATGTGGCTTCAGGAAGCGCAGGTCAACCATGGACCACTTAGTCACCCTCGCTACGCAGATTTCCACTTCTTTCGTGCTACGTCAGCACCTGGTAGCAATTTTCTTCGATATAGAGAAAGCGTATGACACCACCTGGAGGTACGGTATTCTTCGCACCTTGCATACTTGGGGCCTTAGGGGACGGCTCCCTTGGTTTCTAGTAGGTTTTCTTTCATCAAGATCTTTCCGCGTCCGCCTTGGCGACGTGTTATCCTCTAGTCACCAGTTAGAAAACGGTGTTCCCCAGGGATCAATTTTGAGTGTCACTCTGTTTGCCATTGCTATCAATAGTATTGCATCAGTTATCCGGGAGCCGGTGAAGGCATCACTGTTTGTTGACGACTTCGCAGTTTTTTGCTCCTCCAAGACCGTTCAAATTATTGAGAAGCAGCTAAAACTTGTGCTCAACAAACTGCAGGAATGGAACGATGAAACAGGATTCAAGTTCTCTACCTCCAAAACCAACTGCATGCACGTTTGCAGAATTCATCACGTCCATAATCACCCCGACCTTTTTCTTGGAGGCCAGCAGCTTCCATTCGTTGAATCTGTAACCTTCCTTGTGCTCACATCTGACAAGAGCCTAAACTGGCGAAAACACATCCGTAAACTACAGGGCCGATGTGTATCACCTATAAATCTCCTTTGCACTCTTACCGGTAGCTGTTAGGGCGCAGACCGTGTTTGTCTTTTGCGTTTGTATAGAACACTCATTGGCCTATCTTGGATTACGGATGCATAGTGTATGGGTCAGCGTCTCCATCAACCCTCCGGCCATTAAATACCATACACAATGCCGGTATAAAGATTAGTACAGGCGCCTACCGCACGAGTCGCAGCGAATGCCTCTTGGCCGAGGCTGGAGAACCATCTCTGAGCCGAAGGCGGGATATTCTCATATGGATTGCGTCATAAGGCGCGAAATTATCCAATATTGATACTCCCTCACGCCGAGCTGTCCTCCATCCAACCCACTTGACTTCATATGCCCTGAGACCATTGTTACCCCATCCCCTGGGAGTCCGTCTCCGTATGCTTTTACAGAAGCTTAATATAAAACTACCCAACCCTCTGAACCCCCCCCACGAAACGTTGTTTCCCCTGGGAAACTACATCGGCCGATAATAGATTTTAGACTGTCTACCCTTCCTAAATCCTTAACTTCCCTAGTACATTCTTATCGGAATTTGAGGCAATAAAATCTACGTATCCTGGCCATTACTTCATTTACACCGATGGCTCCTCTGAAAACGGCAAAGTCGGATGTGCCTTCTACTGCAGTAGAGTCACGCGAGGTTTTCGATTAGACTCTTCGTGCAGCGTCTATACCGCAGAGAAGAATGCGCTTTTGGAGACACGAAAATTTGCTGTATCGATGTCTTTAAAGGAGTGATCTGCAGTGATTCCAAAAGTTCTCTTGAATCCATATCCTCCTTCTGGTCTTGTGACCCGCTGACAATGACCATCCAACACCAAATTCATCATCTATTGGTGCGCCACTATATTTTAGTCATTGGGTTTCTGGACACGAGGGAAAAAGAGGAAATGAAATAGCTGACCAGGCAGCAAATTCTGCCACGAAGAAAAAAGAGTTAGACATCTTCACAGTCCCCACGGAAGACACAAAGCTCTTTATCAAACACTCTATCCCCAGTGATTGGCAAACAGAGTGGCATAACTCAGATTTTAAGCTCATGACAATCAAGGATACCATAAATCCTTTGTCTTCCTCATCTCGTGAAGCTCGGCACGAGGAGTTCATTTTAACACGCCTCCGGATCGGTCACTTCATTTGTCCTGCCATTTCTCCCTCGGTTATCTCCTCCACTGGGACGCACCCCCTATATGCGAATACTGCAAAGATCGTACTGTGGAGCATGTTCTTTTGCACTGTGTTAGGATAAGAGATAGCTGTCGAAGGCATCACCTTTCTAGCTCCCTAGCGGAGATTCTTAGAAATGACGAATCTTCTCTCTGCAATCTTTTTTTTATTTTTACGAGAGACTAACTTGTACAGCCTTATATGAGAGAAGATGATAATGTCAATTATTGGCTATTAGCCCGAGATTTTAAAGTAACTATCTGGCATTTTTCTGTCAAATCCTTTTATTAGGATACGTTCCTTGTCAGTTTTACTTTGCTTTCCATTTAAAGATTTTAATTTTCCGTTTGTTAGCTTGACACTGCAATATTGTGCACTGTCTTAAAATAATTTGACACGGGCGCAAATGACCTTAGCTGTTGAAGCGCCCTTAAACTCAATAAATCAATCATTCTAAGAAAATGACGACTACGCATTAATGGAAATGCGAAATTGGAAGCTCTTTTTCACAGGAATCTATTGAGTTCTCGAAAAATTCATTTGAAGCACTTCCAGTCACAAATGTAATAATGTACACAAATCGATGGAAATGTGCATATTTACGGCGTGGGAAATATTAAAAAATACATCTGTGTAATTTTTGAGCAGAAAAAAGAATACACCAAAATGAACTTTACGACATATTAAACAGTGCCATTACCAGTATCTATTGCAAAAGTTTGAAGAAAAAGTTTGGTGACATTTTTGAGAAAATGGCGTTTAGCCTTTCTGAAAATGCGGAATTTTGAGCTCGTTTCTACAGAAAACTGTTGAGTTTTCGAGAAAATGTATGACATTGTTTAAAGCACGTGTACTCATAAATATAATAATGTGAAGATATTGTCTCTAATGTAAATATTACTGACGTGAGAGACAAGTCAAAATATACATTTACAATTTTGTAACTTTTGAAAAAACAAAATAATAGAGACATATGGCGTTTATATCATCCTATAGAGTACATTTGGTACTATCCGTACAAAAAATGTAAAGAAAAAATTCGAGCCATTTTTTAGAAAAATCATTTTAAAAAAATCAAATATTGCACGCACTATTGCACGAAAACTACTTAAAGTTTCAAAACAATCTTTATGATCTTTATGAAAGAACTATTTATGGACAAGTTTTATTTGAAGAAAATTCTGTATCTTCAATTTTGTAGTTGTAGGATGATGCCGAAAAAATCGAAACTTTTGCAATTTTCGAAAATTCTGAATTAACCGTGAAAATCGAACCAATACATCTTTTATAAGTACATTTTACCCTCTTCTTACAAGAAATTTAAAGAAAAGATTTGGAGCCAATTTTTGGGAAAATGTTTATAATGTCCGAAGGGCTTTTTATAAAGTACCACCAAATTTAAAAGAATATCTTTCAAAATTTTAAAGCTTTAACTAGAGCCAGATCGACATTCTGTCGACTGTCGACTGTGCTGACGACTGTCTACTTCAATTTGTAAAAGATCGTACTGATTTTTTAGGCGCTAGTAGTGTTGAGAGATGGATGGACAGACGGACAGGCAGACGAACAGACCAACGGAGAGATGTTTTGAAAAACAATACTTTTCCGGTACCAGGGGACCCCAAAACGTGTATTTCCGTTGAAATCTGGAAATCGATTTTCCGCAGCATTACACAACTTTCTCTTTACTATGCATATTACTCCGTATATACGTATGTACATGAGAAAGTAATAACTGGAGTGTTGTTTTCTGAGACAGAGATGCATTGTATTCCTTGAGGTAGAATTAGTTTCATCCTCGAAATTAAAATGCTCTCTCATAGTAAATGAACTATGTAAACTAAAAGTGTATTGGTAATATAGTTAAGAAAATAGGTTAGTTTACATTTCCTGTGACCATAAAACCTGTTGAGGTTATAAAAAGTTCTCTCCAAGAGCTAAGTTTTAGTATCAGTTCAGAGAAGGGAAGTGTTGACAATTGAGAACTTCTGATGTTCATATGTGATCTTTTGAAGAATGCATATTTTACCATTCAAAATTTAGTAAATCAGTGATATTTATTATCAAACAGATCATGCTCTTGGCTAAAGAAAACAACAGAGTTTGTAACTCCTTGTTAATCATATCTATGCTTTTATCGATATCACCTCACTGCTACGAGTCTTTACGACACCTCCAGATCATAAATTTACCTCATCCTTGTACAGTTTGCGACGGTGGGTAAAAAAACTTGGGGAGGTCCAGACAAATTCAGGCATGAAACCATATTGTGAAATTGTAAGTCAATGACTTTCGGTTTACGGGTAAACTCTTATTGGCGATTTTCCAAATAAAATAATAAGATTTATTATTTATCTTTTAGAATTACGTCTCCGCGAAAGCATCACTTCGAATAAAGATTTTGTGTCCTCTGTAATACTAGGTCTGCCACACAACCACCATCGAAACCACAGAGCATCCACTCTTTATGACTTCAACACGCCTTCACAGGAGACCAAACGCGCGAGAACCTCCGCGCCAAACCAACTCCAAAGCTGGACAAAACCAAACTATTCTTTTCTTATTGGTTGAGGAACGTTGTCATGGCAACAGGGGAGGCGCGCGTCAGCTTGGGCCGCCACACACTGGTTCCGACTGACCAAAAACCTGGCCGTAATTCAAAAAATCGAACTTCTCGGTTAGAAATTATTCCCATCAATTCGTGTATAGATGTTGATGCATCATATTTCAGCATGGCAGAGAAATTCAAGCCTTATTTCCTTATGATATTCGACGATGATGTTGGCGGTATTTGAACGTCGAAAAATTCGCGAGATTGTGAAGCAAGTTCCCGTCAGTGAAAATGATGTTTTTATATCATTTTGGCGTGTATTTTTTCTATTGTCGAATGGATAATTTATCTGAAGGTAATTTAAATTTCTGAGAAGTTTACTTTTGTATATATTTTGACGAGTAAGGCGTGTGTACCCTAACCTTTTCCGCGTCTCTCTCTCTCTCTCTCTCTCTCTCTCTCTCTCTTTTGTACCACTTAATACCGCTTTGAAATTTACCTTGTTTGAAAGCCCCAACTGTTTCCTATCAGTACGTCAAATTGCAGCAGCACATATTCTCCCATTTTTGTATTAACATAATTTAACTGCTGGTGTTCGTAACTGGTCTGTGTCCATACGGCGTGCCACGTCACGCGCCGCCCGGCTGCCCGATCTGCTCAGTCTAGAAAGTACTCGCCAAGAACAGCAGTACATCGACGATTAAATTAAAACTCTTACACCTTTTGAATTCGTCCTTGGCGATAAAAACAATCAAATAAAATACGAGTTTGTATTTACGAAGAATGGCGGGAAATTAAAAAATTAAAAAATTGCCATTACTGATACTGCATCCTCTACGCGTTGTTACATCGGCAAGTCTACGTCACAATATTTTAAAAATATAGAAGCAAATGTTAATAAAGAAATCAATGACAATAACCTTTATTTTGGTATATCATCGTTACACGCATGTATAAAATGTATGGAGTGGTTTCTACACCTATCCAACAAATACGGTGATGATAACACCGAGAAAGGTCGTTCCGCAGATCAGAAACAATATTGTGCATCACGAAGAGCAAAAATTCAAGATGATTTCAAACTTAAGTATGGTTTGCGAATCGACATACCCAAACCCGGAACAGGTACAACGAATGACAGTAATACCGCCAGGCGATTTTTCGACAAAGCCCCGATAACAACAAACATTTTAGGAGTGGATGAAGAGACAATTGCGAAAAGGAGAGTACTGTTACGAACTAATATGTCAAGTGGGCTGTGCGTCGATATTAAAAAATTTAAATTGCACTTTTTGGAGGTTGCAAAACGGTTCGTAGAATTGCATCCGTGGTACCCTACCTTGCATCGGATCATGAGATTTTCATTCATGGATCCACAATAATTTAAGCTTCTCCGTTGCCAATTGGGCATTTATCGGAAAATGAACAGGAAACCAAAATAAAGATATCAGACGTTATCGTGAAAATGTTCCAGGAAATATTCGCGCCCGAAAATCATGCAAGATGTCGTCTATCGTCTTCTTGTATCTTCAGATCCAGTGATTTCAAGTTTACAAGACAATAAAACAGTGAAGGCAAAGCGTTGCCGCCCGAGGTTTTGAACCTTCTCCAGGTTTTGAACCTCCTTGTTTGAAAATTTTTATTAATCATTATGATCAATAAATAAACATTACGATTTAAACTTAATGTTTTCATAAAATTTGTGCACCCAAAACCTTACTACATATTTTCAGACGAAACTGCTCAAATTTTTAAATATTCTATCCACCATATTGTACTATCTGTGATTTTGAATTTTTCAATTTTGACACCAATTTCGTAATCAGCAACACCTAAAATTCTTAAATATACAGTTTCACACGAATCCACTTAAGCTTTAATTATCGGATCCGCCAACTTGCATTTTTAAATTTTGACATCAAATTCATAATTAGCAACTTCTCAAATACTTAAATACACTACTCCACGGGAATCTGCTTTCTTTTTAAATATTTGATCCCCCATATTTGTTCCGCCCTTGTGGATTTTCCAATTTTGACGTCAAAGTCGTAATCAGTTATCCTAGAAACATATAATATACACATTTTCGTAGGGTTTTATACTCAGCTTCTAATTATGGCCAAGTTTTTGGTCAGTTGGAACAAGTATGCACCGCTATCCTGCAGGCACAAGCAGTGCTAGTACTTGGTGGTACCGGGAGCGGTAGCTCAGTGCATCTTCTGATATCACTGCAACGCTTCTGACCGGGAGATCCTAGGTTCAAGTCCTGACGGCGACAGGATTTTCGACACTAGCTTTTCAGCTTGGTCGAATTCAGTCGCTGTCTGGAGGAGAATTCTAGCGGCCGGCTGCTCTGATCGGTAGTGTTCTGCGATTTCTCCGATCAGTACCAGGCGAATGCCGGACGGGACTCTACCAAACGGGCCACGGACGTAGCGCGATCTTTCCTTCCTCTTCATTGTCCTGCCCCTCCCCTTACACACACACACGAACATGTAATACACTACCACGTATTCCGGGAGACCGGTCGGGAGCTTAGAGCTTCCCCCGGCTGGGGCGGTGCCCCACAGGTGGGAGAGTCCTGGTTAGGGGGAAACCCCACTAGCTGACGGTAGGTCGGCGCTGAATCTCGCCATCCCGCGGGGGAAGATCACCGCCATCTCCCGAGAAAAGAACATGTTCTACACTAACGGGACTAATGACTAAAGCAGTTGACGCGCCTGGAAACACGAAAAAATCAATCAATACTTGGTGGTGCTACCTATCTGTAACGCATAAAACTGCTTGGCTCCATCTTGAATTGTAACGCAGCAAGAGAAACAACTTCTTGAGGTGGTAGATCAATCTGTGAAAATTATAGAGGAATACGTTTGTGTCGTGACCGGCCGCACGTAATCAAAAGTGCCGCCACGGAATGACGTCAGCAGGGCGTTACCGCCCCTGGCGGCAGTGGGCAACAGTCAGCGCGGGCCAGCCGTGCACGGCTGAGGCGCAACGCTGAGGCAGATAGCGAGCGACTGTGGTAGTGTGACGATCTGGCGGTGTAGTGGTGTTATTGTGTAGAGAGAGAGAGAGAGAGACGACGAAAACTGTGCTACGACTTTGGACTTCTGCTATTTGGTGACTCGGCATTTGTTGGCATATCTCCTGGTTTACGACGACACGGCTACGTTCTCTCTGCAAGTTCTCCTGGTTATTCGGCACTACGGCTTTGTACCTGGTTTTGTCAATAAATTTGTTTTAAGAACCTTGGTGTGTTTAACTTGGATACTTCAGTTTGCTAACTACTGGTTATAAAGTATATAGATTTAGATAGATTTATTACTAATTCTGCAAATAAGTTCCAGAACTTGGTGGCAGAATACACTAACTAAACATTACAAAACTTAACAACTATACAAAATTTTACAAATTTTACACACTTTACAAATTAACATAAACATTTCACCGTGCAAGCTTCCATAGCACTCCACTTCACTTCACTTCACTTCACATCACTTCATTTCACTTCACGTCGCCTCGTCTCACCTCACCATACTGCCAATCACATTTTAATGTGATTCTGACACACTCTTTTCCCTCAACTTCACATCACTGCACTACACGCCACTGCACATAATAATAATAATAATAATAATAGTAATAGTAATAATAATAATGTTATAATAATAATAATAGTTATAATATAACATACTTTACATAGGAGGTAATAAGACACATATAAACATCTAGGAATTTAATTTATTTTTAAATTTGCTGACATCATGAGGGAAGGGATCAAAGATTGTCACAGGCAAGTCGTTCCAGTCTCTAATAGTTCGATTCGCGAATGAATATTTCCCAACGTCCGTTTTCTGAATTCTTGTCTGAATTTTGTGCATGTGATCCGCTCTGCCGAAATATGTAGGTTTTCCTAATCGACTTTGAATTTCTTTCACGGTCGAAAGCCTGTGTACGCTTTATACATAGCATAGATACGCGATTTCATTCTCCTTGTTTCGAGTGACTCCCATACTTTATTCCTAGTACCCCTGAAAGCAAATTTTGAAGCTCTACGCTAAACCTTTTCTAGATTTCTTTGCTGCAAAAGTCTGTATGGGTCCCAACATATAGCGCCATATTCTAATATGGGTCGCACTAATGACATATATGCCAGTTCTTTGGCACTCACTGAACTCTTTTTGAGAATCCGCATAATAAAATGCAAAGATCTACATGCTTTCCCTACAACGAAATTTACTTGATTTTCCCATGTCAATTTACTGTCTACAAGCTGAACTCCTAAATATTTGCGAGACGTGACTCGAGGTATAATATTATTATTCAATTTATATACCCGGTTTCATTGTAACCGACCCCTACCAAACGTGATGGATTTGCTCTTTGAACTATTTATTTCCATGCCGTTTGTATCCGCCCAGATATGTAATTTGTCCAAGTCTCGCTGCAAAAATAATATTCTCGTCCTCCTCCGAGTTAAAGTCCTTCCTCCGGTCACTTTCCAAGTAAATGCGACTGTCTTACTTGGTCGTGAAGACATCCCAGCTTCCATGCACCTCGGGAGTTGAGATGAAGGCCGTCCCGTCCAAGGTCTTCGTGCCCGAGCCAGTAATTGGGATCAACGAACAGCCCATCAAATTTCTCGCATGCCCACCGCAAGCCACAATTCAAGTCCCGTGTTTTAGTAATGTGGACATCATTCCGGCGCATAACTCCGGAAACAATGACCTTCGCATTTTTAAATTTACTTTTAATGGCATGCCCTAGTTTGACACATTGGTTGATTGTGTCGTAAACTGGTTGCCGTTTCCGCGTATTGGTCCCTACATGAATCAAAACCACCTCTGTTTGTTCATCTGGTTTAGCTTTATGAACTACAGAGGTCATTTGTTCAATATCTACGCCGGGGAAAAAAGATACGTCGGCACCTTTTTTCTTCAAAACGCCGCCGCTGTGTCGCAGCATTGAATCGCCAAGCACTTTCACCTTACTGAACGGAGCATTTGTCTGAAAAGGCTCACTTCTATTTGGACGCACGTTACTCTTCTCTTTCTCAAGTACACTTTTCCCTTCCGTTCCTTTGCTGACGTCTTCTAACTCCCGGATCCTTAACGTCAGTTCTCCAATATGTTTTTGAGCCTGAGCTAAGTCCGCCTCCAGTCTTCGCATTCTCCGCTCGCTCCTTTCGCACTTGGAGCACGACGCCTCTGCCACCTGCACTGCGGGACCAGGATTTTGCTCCACACCACCTATCACGAGGAGTGTGGCCAAAATAGTTGCGCAGAGTAGAGCCACGCCGCCACCTTCCCGCAAGCCCGAGTGCGCCGCTTGCGCCGAAGCCGGTCGACCAGGGCGGGTACGCGCAGCCCATGCCCCGACGCGCGCTCGGTACACAGCGAGGTCCACACCCATTGCCTTTCACTTCGCGGAGCTACTCCAAAACACGTCCGCACGCGACGACTACCTGTGAGAGACTATGATATATATATATATATATATATATATATATATATATATATATATATATATATATATATATATATATCTTTCGCGACGCTCCTATTTCCTGACACCTAATTTGCGTAAATATTGTCTATGCAGATTTTTTTTCATGAATTTCTAAATGAATTTAAATAAATTTTCGATACACTCAGTCTCAACAATTGTTTTTATGCAACCAAAATAACTTAATAACGTTTTACAAGACACTTCCGCAAAAATTTTCAAAAACTTAACACAACATAAAAACGAGTGCGATCATCCTCAGATCCGAACTCATTCTGTCTGTCTAACCCAGTTTGCATTGTTGGTCCACACAATCCAAGTGACTGTCTTTTTTCCAAACATATGCCCATCACCATAATAACATTTTTCACTGTTTTGGGGCATCTTGCGTCTTACTCTCTCTTTCACAGTTTTATTAACTTTTGGTTTGTAATTATCACATTACCGAATTCCCCTTTCCCGTTTTCCTTTTTCCAAAAAACCTTTATTTTTCGTCTTCCCCACTCGTGATGACGTCACTTACATCTTCGGTCGCTCTTTTAATTCTTTCTTAGCTCGCTATGCTATGGAACTGGATACTGATTTATTAACGCCTTACATAAATTCCTTACATAACTAATTTTGCCCTGATCTAAATATTTTTCCCTATAATTTCTGTAAGTTTGGCCAAAATCCACCCAGGCATTCACTGGATATTCAATAAAACTCGTTTTATTATATACTTTCAGAGGTACAACAATGGTCACCATATCTTCAACTCCGCCGTCATGCATGCAATTTATACCATTTATAATATTTACGGAACCCGTGGCTCGAATAACGTGATTCTTGGTTCAAAATGTTCCTAAATTTGGGTTCTATTCACTGTTCACAATGCCTATTGCCCCCCTTTTGTTTTCTATTACTTTTCTAATAATTATTATTACGCGGCGCTGTTGTCTATTGTTTCTTTCATTATTGGCTCCTCTTTGCTTATGTAGAAGTTCCTTGTCCCACGCATTCTTGCGGGCTAGTCTCACAAATCAATACTATATATATATATATATATATATATATATATATATATATATATATATATATATATATATATATATTTATTTATATATATATATAGTGAAATTACTGATATACACACACTTTACTTTTCAAAGCATTGCCGGATGACATTAAACAATTAAAATCGGTCCACAAATTACTGTTTCTATACAATGAGAGACTGTACAGATCATAAAAAAATTGTATTTAAAGAAAACAATGATACACAATGCGTTACTTTACATTTGAATTGTATCATTAAGAAAAAGGACTTAATATGTCTGTAACAAGTAATGTCCTTTAACTTCCGGGTCATGTCACCCATTTCGATAAAATTTTTGTCAAGATTCCCGGATCCATTGAGCAAATGTTGAGATGGCCCCTTGATTTACTTCTGATAATAAATGTAGCTTCACTATGTACATGTTCTGTTGAGTTCTTCTTTTGCTTGTAGTGGTAGAAATAGAGCTGAGGGTAACTATTTTATTAGCGATGCAGAAAAATTAAATCTGCAGTTCGTTTACCGTTGCAAATAAGTTTTCTCTAACTCTGGTACGAAAATGTTTCAAATGGCGCTAATTTCGCACTTTTTAAAATTTTATTATTATTGTTATTATTATTGTTACTATTGTCATTATTTATGTTCGCTTGATTGAATGGTCCAAATAAAATTATTCAATTGGTGTGGGTATTCATGAGCAACTGCAGGTAGGTTTTTTAGGAAACTATTCAGTATTCTATCGGGGCCAGGTGCTGAATTTTTACTTTTGTCTAACACAAATGTGAGTTCGCTCATTAGGAGCCCTTAGTTATGTTGTTCTTTATTATCTCTTAGTATCAGACTGATGTGGTCATTTGAGTTGATATTTGTAGCTATTACAGATAGGAAGTTTGAGTCATACTTTTTATTATTCGAATTGTCAGCAAGAGGATAGCTTGAAGTCCAGTGTTGGTTTTCCGTTTTAATCCATAACAGTGTTGGGTTTACTAGGTCAACTTTTTCCACTGATTCACTTAACTTTCTGCCAAAGTTCAGTTGTTGAATTTTGATAGGTGATGGTGAAGGTGTATTTTTGCCAAGATTGTATCATAGCAGCTTTGAGGTAAGTCTAGCTAAGGCTCTGGCTTTCCTATATGTTATTCCATTTTTTAATGTGTAGTTTTACTTGAATTGTATGAAGGTTCTCTTTACTTTTAAAAAGCATAGTACATTCTGCATTCCACCATGGCACTTGATGCTGTTTTACTTATACTGTTGTTTGGGGGATTAAATTATTAGCTGCTGTTAGTAAAATTAGTAAAATCAACAAAATCAGTAATACATCAGTAAAATCAATCACTAGTTAGTAATTAAATTAGTAAAATCACTTACTAAATTATTTGTCTTGGTTTAGATTGTCAGGTTTACTGAGATTGTCAACATTGATCCTAATAAACTCTTTGAACTTGTCTCTTGCCATTTTGCTTCATGTAAAATCTATTTAGGCCAGCATCTAAGTTCAGAAACTGGTTCATTATATGTAATATAAATGTTAATTATCACTATCACTATCACTATCATATATATTTGGGTGTTTAGACCATAGAGTTCTTGCTGCAATATCATTTAAAGTAACGCTGAGATCAGTTGTACCATTACTTATATTAAAATGTGTAGGTAAACCAGTGTTTAATCAGAAAAGGTAGTTGTTATCCAGCCACTCTTCAATTACTTGTACTTTCTCCTCTTCTGTCCGTTTTGGTGGAACCCCACAAATTGTTATGACTATTGAAATCAACCACTATTACATATGGTTTATAAATCTGCATAATAATATCTAGTTCGTAGATGTTCAAATATTGACTATTCATGATATAAATATTATAGTTATAAGAGTATTAATTTTTACCTTGACCGCAATGGATTCTAGGGCAGTTTGTAGAGGTGTGTATGAAACAATCATTCTTTACATAAATTGATACTCCTCCACTGGCAATTTGTGTACTATTTCTATTTCGAATAGATGACATAGCCAGATAGTTTTCCAAAGTGATTTTCTCAAAAGATGGTTTCCTGAAGGCACAAAATGTCAGATTTAGTTTTTATTAAAAATCTTATATTTATTACAATAAATTAATAAAACATGCATAAACACTTTATTGAATGCAAAGATTTGGTTGGTTGGTTCATTAGTAATTCCGGGCACATCAATAGCTAAGGTCATGATTCCCGTAAATGTAGTGTACGTTTTCCCTCTCGGGAGATGGCGGTGATCTTCCCTTTCTGGATGGCGAGATCCGGCGCCGACCTACCGTCGGCTAGTGGGGTTTCCCCCTAACCAGGACTCTCCCACCAGCGGGGCACCGCCCCAGCCGGAACAACAAGCTCTAAGCTCTAACAACAAGCTCTAAGCTCCCAACCGGTCTCCCGGAATATGTGGTAGTGTAGTGCAGATAGTGTAAGTGTGTGTGTAAGGGGAGAGGATAGGACAAGGAAGAGGAAGGAGAAATCGCGCGCGGTCCGTGGTCCGATTGTTAGGGTACTGCTCCGGTATCCGCCTGGTCGGAGAAACCACGGAAAACTACCGATCAGAGCAGCCGTCCACTAGAATTCTCCTCCAGACAGCGACTGAATTCGACCTAGCTGAAAAGCTAGTGTCGAAAATCCTGCCACCATCAGGACTCGAACCTAGGACCTCTCTGTTAGAGGCGCTGCAGTGACATCAGTTGATGCACTGAGCTACCGCTCTCGGTTTGAATGCAAAGAAATGCAACGTAAACGTGCGTGGCTGCCATTAAAGGACAAAGGGCGCCAGTATGTTTATGCTGTGTGGGAATGGTTTAAGCACAGGAATTTGCTGTTCCTAGGCAGCCAAGCAGGTCAGGAACCCACATCCCAGCGCCCGAGTAATCGGTGTGGTCTGATTACATAGGCGGCAGAGCGGAAACATAACCACAAATAAGTGGCGTAAACTAACCACAGATGGCATAAGGCAGGGCCCGTTGTCGGAAACAAACAATAACTATCAAAACAATCCAATCCAAACTCTATTAACTCTACAAACAATACAATCAATTTCTATTACTGTCTAAAGCATGCGAGGTTTAGGCGAAATAGGTTTAATTTTCACGTATGAAACATCGCGTGGTTTTATCAAAGGTAATTCCAGGGGTGGCTTGGAAATTGTCGATAAATCCCCGACCCGCGAAGCGAGGAATTCACAAATGAAATTTCATAAATATGATGTACAATTAATAATTAACATTGTTTTATTCAAATATTTTTACATCGAACAGAAATATATACATAAGAGCAATTATAAACAACAAAATAAACATAAGACAAACTAAGAGCGATATTACTTGAAAACACAGTCATTGAATACACAATCTTTAAAGTTTAAATTCGAAGGAAACGTGTTTTGTTCGGTTATTTTTAAGGAAGATGTTGAATTTGAAGCTCTATGTCTTCATTTATTAATAATTGAAGAATGGTGTTCCTCATTCATTTGGAGATATGTCTTGAGTGACGATGTGTTGGAGTGTCCTGTAATTTTTATTATTTCTTGCTCCTGTATGCCAACTTGAAGCATTTCAGAAACTGCAGTTGAACGACAAGAATGATTAGTTATTTTCTGTTTTTTTTTGTCAAATCCCACTTTAGTTGCGTACGTTTTCGTCCATGTGTACACCTGATTTTCCCCAACAGGGCAGTTCTTGTACCAAATACCCGACTTTTGATAGGAAAGGTTAGGTGTGTCAAAAAATCGATCAGTTTTAATGTTACCTGTGCGTTTTTCTGCCAAAAGTTTGTATAATTTCAAACAAAAGATACACACCCGGCCATGGAATAAAAATAACAGCAAAATTACATAACCTCTATCAGTAGACAAAACAAGGCGCAAAATTTATCACCTTCTAGGAGGTGATAATTAATAACTGATAAATATGCGTGGGAAAGTTGTATCTAATTGTCTGGTAGGGTCCCAGATCTTCCACGCTATTGGCTGCAATTTCATGAGTGGAATAGTCAGTAGTAATACCACGACAGGTTCTACGTTTATCGATAAATTCACGAGCGGCGTAACGGCGAGTGAATTAATTTGGGAAACTCACCACCTCGAGTGGCATTTAAGAAGACTATTTCACGAATAAAATGATGCCTAACTAATAAAAGGCGATGCATGAATAAATTTTATTATGTTTTTTAAAATTTAAAACTCACCAGTCAGAGTCGCAGCAACTGGATAGTACGATTGTTATGTTTACCTATATATTGATTGATTGATTTTTTCGTGTTTCCGGGCGCGTTAACTGCTTCGGTTATTAGTCCCGTTAGTGTAGTGCATATTTTCTCTCGGGAGATGGCGGTGATCTTCCCCCGCTGGATGTCGAGATCCAGCGCCGACCTACCGTTGGCTAGTGGGGTTTCCCCCTAACCAGGACTCTCCCTCCAGCGGGGCACCGCCCCAGCCGGGACAAGCTCTAAGCTCCCGACCGGTCTCCCAGAATATGTGGTAGTGAAGTGCATGTTAGTGTAAGTGTGTGTGTGTGTGTGTAAGGGGGAGGATAAGACACGGAAGAGAATGGAAATTTGACTTAGCAGAGAAGCTAATGTTGAAGATCCTGCCGCCATCAGTACTCCAACCTAGGACCTCCCGGTTTGAGGCACTGCAGTGACATCAGTTGGTACACGGAGCTACCGCTACCGGTTTTACCTATAAAGTTATACGAGTTATGTGGAGAAACAAAACACGACAACTACCGAATAAATAGATGTCACAAATACAATATTTATTTCAATATCACTATTCGTTTACACAAATTGTCCACAATGAAACGAGGTGTAGATAAGACAAAAACGATAAAACGCGAGGAGGATTACAGCAGCGATTTGGTCTTAAGCTACGAATTCTTCAATGTGATTTGTCTTTGTTGTAATGCGCACTGAGATTATCGCTGCATCAGCTGAGATAACTTCCATGAATGAGTTAGCCTTGTTTGTTTCCGTTTGTGCTTAACGGTGACCTTCAAGGGATTGAAGGTCACCGTTAGGCACATACGTAAACGGACAAGGCTAACTCGCTATTGCGTTAAGTGTCTCATCGTTATCAAAAGGAATTGTGGGTGGCGGCGCAACGCTTAATGACGCTGACACGTTCGGAGTTCGTAATTCAAAGTTTTCAAAATCTAAAACTGCCGAGTTAGTATTCAAATAATCAAAACCAATTAAAATTGGAATGGTCGATTGGTCCTATACAAGAAATATAATTGGCAATTCTACTGAATTTATTTCAACAAATGTTTCAACTATTCTTTCGACCACAAGATCATGACCGCTGAGAGAGCGAGTACGTGAATTATAAGTTTGAATGGCTTGGTTGGTTGGTTGTTAGTGACTTCGGGCGTGGCAACAGCTTAGGCCATTAGTCCCGTAAGTGTAGAGCATGTCTTTCTCGGGAGATGGTGGTGATCTTCCCCCGCTGGATGGCAAGACCCAGCACCAACCTACCCTCGGCTAGTGGGGTATCCCCCTAACCAGGACTCTCCCACCAGCGGGGCACCGCCCCAACCGGGACAAGCTCTAAGCTCCCGACCGATCTCCCGGAATGTGTGGTAGTGTAGTGCATGTTAGTGTTAGTGTGTGCGTGTAAGGGGAGAGGAGAGGACGAAGCAGAGCTAGGAAAGATCGCGCGCGAGCCGTGGTCCGTTTGCTAGGGTACTGCTCCGGCATTCGCCTGGAGTTGATCGGAAAACTACCGATCAGAGCAGCCTGTCGCTAGAATTCTCCTCCAGACGCCAACCAGACACCATTTGACCTAGCTCACAAGCTAGTGTCGAAAATACCAGCCGCCGACAGGACTCGAACCTAGGACCTCCCGGTCAGAGGCACTGCAGTGACATAAGTTGATGCAGTAGGTCACCGCTTCCGGTGTTCGAATGGGCAATTTTAACTCGTTTCAAAGTATTGGAAATTATATTAACTGCCGAACACGTCTCAAGTACTGCAGTGAAGGTTATATTCATATGATGGATGGATAGATATGATGGATGGATGGATGGATGGATGAGTAGATATGACGACGACGACGACGTCGTTTATGGCCGAATTATGGCGGCCTGCTCCTGGTGGGGAGCTCTTCCGCCGGTGGTTTTTCTTCAAGTGTTTAATCAAAATTTTTGCGGCCGCCTTACGATTTTCTCGTATTTGGGCGGCGCGCTTGTTGTTTCTGCTTATTATTCTTTCGTTTTCTTTCCTCTTATTCTCTTAGCTGCTCCCAGAAAGAAGTGATGTTGCTTCATCATGTCATTTCCCGTCGTTAGTCGCTCCCCGGTTTTTTTTTTTTTTTTTTTTTTTATTTATTTATTTATATAATATACAGTTTATATAATACAAGATACCTGGTGTGAACATAACTAATATAACCTAATATAATAACTAATATAACCTAATGCCTAATAAATTTCCTTTGAGTGCCTAATGTGAACAATATGTAATTTGGGTAACTAATATATAACCTAATGCCTAATGGATTATCTTTGAACACCTGAATATAACACCTGAATTAACTAATAATTGAACACCTGAATATAACTAATGAAATCTAATGCCTAATAAATTGCTAACAATAATATAATTTGGATAATTGATATATATTCTAATACCTAATACCTATTATATAACCTAATATCTAATGAACTATCTTTAAATATTTGATGTGAACATATCTAATATATCTATCTATGAACATATCTAATGAACATATCTAATGAACATATCTAATGAACTAGATAATGAGTAGATATGATGAATGCGCACAGTACTTATGAGAAGCGAACCTCAAAGCGTCGTTTATGGAGCAAGGTTCGAGGAGTCTGTGGCCCTCGTACATTCCCAATTTTTGAATTTTCTCTCGTAACCCGAAATCTATCATTGCAAGAGGTATCATGACCCCCATCTCGATCAGGTTTTTCGTCCAGTTTCCCTGATCCATTGAGCAAATGCTGAGATGGCCCCTTGATTTGCTTCGGACGTAAATGTAGCTTCACTATGCGCACGTTTAGTTGAACTTTCCTTTGCTTGTAGTGGTAGTAGAGCTTAAGGTGAGTTTCTATTTTGTCAACAATACAGAAAAATCAAGTCTGTTCGTTTCTTTACCGTTAAAAATAAGTTTTCTATAATTTGGCAACGAAAATATCTAGTTTTTGAAAGCTAATCTCTCGCTTTTTTAAATTTGTTATTATTATTATTATTATAATTATTCATGTTCAAACTATTAATAGTTAAATTGTTGGGAAGGGAATCTGAAACTCAAGAAAGCGTGCGCAGATGATTTTCTCCCCCATACGTCACACACTGTTTTTGACTGTTTTGACTAAATAAATAAAAATAAATAAATATCATAATGTTTATATTAATAAAAAGTTCCATGAATTATAGACAATCATATTGGTTACAATTATGGAAGTTGGTTTATTACAACATTAAATCTTGATATCACTTAATACAACGTTTCGAAGATTAGTGCGTCTCCATCTTCAGGTACATTTCTTGTAATAAATTACATCAATGTTATAAATGAATTAATTATTATGAATAAAGATATCATGTCAGCAGAAAAGTAAGAAATACGGACCATAGAATAGAAATGGGCCATAAATTCGATTTTGAAAATGTCAAAATTATTGATAAGGGAACCAGGAGATTCTCAAAAATAATTTCTGAAACATTGTATATAAAATTAAACAAAAAAAGGAATTATATGGTAAAATGTAATAATTTCATCAACGTACATGATAATGTATTGTGCAAAATGAAATAATATTTTAAACGAATTAATTTTGTAACATGTAACTAAAAAATATTTTGGATTAATGACTCCACCCAACTGGTTACCTCCAAATACGACGTACCTTTCAATTTCATTCATTTGTTTCATTATGTTCACGAACTTCTGTTCGTGTTGTGTCTTGTATGAGGTCAATGTGCACCCCACAAAAGAACTATGGAGTGATAATTTTTGACATTTTAATATATTAATGTCTAAAACAATTTCTTTATTATATTTGACCTATTAATTTAGGATTTTTCAAAAGAGAAATTTGCTTATATTGATATTGATAATAAATATGTTAATATATCTATGAGTGGTAAGCCACCAATAATATTCTGCTTTTCTGCTTACATGATATCTTTATTCATAATAATTGATTCATTTATAATATTGATATAATTTATTACAAGAAATGTACCTGAAGATGGAGACGCACTACAACGTTGTACCAAGTGATATCAAGATTTAATGTTGTAATAAAGCAACTTCCATCATTGTAATTTAAATATGATTGTCTACGGATTACTCGTATAATTCATGGAAATTTTTATTAATATAAATATGACAGACAATCAAAAGAAACTTAAGGTAGTATAATGACCTGTTTTATTACAATCGAAGCAGACAATACGACCATTAGGAGTTCGATTGATTGATTTTTTCGTGTTTCCGGGCGCGTTATCTGGTTTGGTCATTACTCCCGTAAGTGTAGTGCATGTTTTCATCGGGAGTTGGTGGTGACCTTCCCCTGCTGGATGGTGAGATCCGGCGCCAACCTTCCGTCGGCTAGTGGGGTTTCTCCCTAACCAGGACTGTCCCACCAGCGGGGCACCCCCAGCCGGGACAAGCTCTAAGCTCCCGACCGGTCTCCCTGAATATGTGATAGTGTATTGCATGTTAGTTTAAGTGTGTGTGTAAGGGGGAGGATAGGACAAGGAAGAGGAAGGAATGATCGCGCGTGGTCCGTGGTCCGTTTGGTAGGGTACTTCTCCGGCATTCGCCTGGTGTGGATCGGAGAAACCACGGAAAACCACCGATCAGAGCAGCCGGCCGCTAGAATTCTCTTCTAGACAGCGACTGAATTCGACCTAGCTGAAAAGCTAGTCTCGAAAATTCTGCCGCCGAGGGGAGTGGGAACCTAGGATCTCCCGGTTAGAGGCGCTGCAGTGACATCAGTTGATGCACTGAGCTACCGCTCGGGGCTTTCGAGTTCGATCCTGAGGCGATTTTCCTGTCGTCGCGAAGCATTATTTGCAGTGCGATCAGAAGTGGGCCGGAAAGCGGGCGAGATAGGAGGGCTGCTCCTACCCAGGAACCACGTATCCGGTCACGTGGTTTGCGGCGAGGCCGGGTATTGACACTGGCGCCGATCTGCTGTGCGTTCAGCTGAAGGCCTTTAAGTAATGTAAGTACTTGATCTAATTGGACTAATTGATTTCGCGTTGGTTGAGGCGACTTGGGAGACAAATTTTAAAGTGCTGCATTACTAGTTTGGGTAACCCGATCAACGATTGTCTTCGACAAGTTGGTCGGATTTAATAAATTGCGATGTCGTAGTTATTTCCATCGGCACAATTTTTTTAACATTATAAGGGTTTTCGCCACGCAAAACCATATCAACTTCCTCTATTTCCGCCATATTCGGATTAGCTTGCTTGCAAAGGCGTAAAATATCAAAAGTATAAGACTCAATTGTCTCATTTTTACTTTCTCGTATACGTACGTATGTACGGAGTAATATACGTACTATAGAAAAGTTATGTAATGCTGCGGGAAAAAACGGCGGATTTTCGTCGGTGCACCGCGTTGCTGACTGAAGTCAGTGTCCCCGAAGGATTTCTCGCATATTTGAATAAATGTGGATTTTATATTTAGAAACATATTGAAGTTATTAATTTGCCATTATTCCTTAAAGTTGTATTTTGAGATATTTTAAATGCTTTTTAGTGAGAATGTTAATTCTGTTGGTTTATCATGAATGACACCCCAGACAAATTTCCAACATAAAGTATTCAAGAAATTGGTTGCCCATTCCAACGGACATTATGCACGAGGAAAATTTGCATTGCATCTGGGGAGTGAATTTTGAACAAACGCATTGATTTCCGGGAAAAAAAGTGCAGGAAAAGTTGCCACTTTCAAGAGGAGGGAGTCAGACGAAGTTATTATCTGCAGATAACGTTTAATAGCCTTCCAAGAAAAGAAAATTGCAAAAACAATACTCTTAGATGTATCTCAAGCTTTTGTTACAGTCTTGACAGTCTTGACATTTTGGATTATTCCATAAACTCAAAACAATAGGAATACCTAAATAAGTAGTTATAGACATCATCACACAATTTATATCAGATCTTTCACAGTAATCTTAAAAAATCATACCTCCTTCCTACGTATAATAGAAGTAGAATTACCGTAAGTCTCACCACTATCTCCATTGCTATTCAATCTTCACAGCAGATATTCCCATCACACATTACACAGAACCAGCTCATCTCGCTGAAGATACAGTGTTTATATCAAATCTCAAGCTGACTTATAGCAGTACAAAAATTCAACAACATTTATATAAAATAAATGAATGGACAATGAAATGGAAGATGGAAAAAATGCCACACTATCCAACACAAACCAAACTAGCAGTGCTACAGAATGGTACAGACTCCTAGGAAACCAAAACCTTCACTAATCGCGAACTTTTATCTTTAAACGATGTGAAATGATGAACGCAAAAGTAGCTTCATCATTCGTAGTGATCTGCTATCATTGTTTTCTTACGTTTCTGAACTAATTATCTTTTAGCGGATTTTTTTAGATAATTTAAATATTGATGTAGGTACGAGACGAATTGCGATATTTTTGTTGGGAACAACTTCAATAATAAAACGACTCCAACTAATGTAATTACAATACAATCACTACGTAAGTAGTGAAAGTAGTGTCCATACTGTATGTACACGGACAGATGAACACACGAACAGACGCACACACGGATAGACAGAGACACAGACAGACGGACGTTTTAAAATAGAACACTTTTTCGGCATCAGTTGGGCCAAAATGTGTATTTCCGCTGGAATTTTGGAACTCATTTTCCGCAGCATTTCATAACTTTTTCTACACTACGTATATTTTCCGTATATACGTATGTATACGATAAAGTAACAATTTGGAGCCATTTTTGAGAAAATGGCTTTTGAGCGTTTCTGTAAATACGGAATATTCAGCTATTTTCACAGAAAAATGTTGAGTTTTCGATAAACTACGAGTATATTTAACATTATTTAAAGCATATGTATGCATAAATATAATAATGTGAATAAATCGCCTATGATGTAAATATTACAGAAGTGAGATACAATTCAAAAAAATTACTGTGACAATCTAATAATTTAATCCAATAAATTAACTGTGAAAATCGGACCTACGCCACCTATATAAGTGTATTTTAGTCCATTCTTACAATAAATTTAAAGAAAATATTCGGAGCCGTTTTTGAGAAAATTTTGAATTTGTCCGGGGGGGGGCTTAATGTAAAGTACCCCCAAATTTAAAGAATTATTCGCAACATTTTTTCAGCTTCAACTAGTGCCAGACGGACAGGATTGTCTTGAATTTGGAAATATCCTACTTAAGGCTTAGGAGCTTCACAGAGGGACGGACGGACACACGGACGGGCGGACGTTTTTCTTTCAATTGTTTTTTCGGCACCAGAGATTCTGGAAACACCACGTACTAGAGGATGTTTTTTTCTTAATTTAGAAATAGATTTATCCACATTCACGTTATCAGGGCCCTTCAATGATTTTTTTCTGCCGAAAATTAGCCGTTTTTCGGACAGTATTACGTAACTTTTTCTTTACCACCTCTCTCTCTCTCTCTCTCTCTCTCTCTCTCTCTCTCTCTCTCTCTCTCTCTCTCTCTCCACACACACACACACACACACATATATATATATATATATATATATATATATATATATATATATATATATATATATATATACATTTTTTGACAATGTTGAAAATATCCCAGATGCTTCATGTATAGTACCCTCTACCTACCAATAAAAACATAGGTTTCACATACAAGGGGCCTTCATAGCAGCCAGATCGATTAGGGAATATCAATTATGGTGAAAATCTTGCTGTGTTCAGCCGCTCGGGTTGTTCACTGATAGAGTGATGGACGGACGAACAGTCGGACAGACGTTTTGCTGTCAATCAAATTACAAAACATGGATTCTGACGCAATATGTTAAGGGAAGTAATATACTGTATATAGGCAAAAGATATATTCTGTTTTTCGTTACCAGCCCCCGGCTATAAGCGTTTTTTTTTTTTCGAAAATTCGTCATTTTTTCCGTCGCAATACAATACTTTCTGTCGTAGGCAGTAGCGAGAAATAAAAGAAATGAAAGCCCGATAATAGGTTTCTCTGTCGAAAAATAGGCAATTTTTGCTATAGAACTTGAATTTATAGACATAAGGATGTCGTAAGGAAAGAAAGTAAAAAATCATTTCTCTTCTTTTCAAGAACGAGGAAACAAAGTCTTAGCTGCATGGTGAACCAACTCATATCTGTGAATGATTGCTGTAAGTGATTATCTGTGGCTTGAGATTCTGATTCTTAGCAATATCTGATGTGGAAAGAAAGGAAGATAAAGGTATTTAGTTTGAATGTTTGAAGAGTACATGGAAGAATGATTTTCCTCTGACGCAATGTATTAAGAAATGCGACATTGAGATTTGACATTTTTATCTCGATTTAACTGATAATGCATAGTACTGAAAAGTCTGATCATATATAGGGCAGTTTGCATCAGGCACCCAAGCCAGATCTCATCATGGGCCATCTCCTGCAACAACTCTTTCCGGCAGTGTTTCTGCTGCTGCTCTTCGCCTGGTCAGGGGCAGCGGAAGGTGAGTTGCAAGTCCCGTCCATCACATATGTCCGTTCTTTAATGTGAGAAACGCAACTTCACAATTTCTTCGTTTTACTGATTCATGGCAACTGATTCACAATTTAACGAGGACACTAGTCGTGAATTCGTCAACTCCATTCTGATATTTGTCGTGATCAAGCAAATGCTTCGTGGCCGGCGTATTTTCCCTTCAATTTTATGGTATTGCAGGTAGTGTAACACAGAAGGGAAAAGGACCGACATTTCAAAAATATATAGGTGGTCCCCTAAAACCGAAAATGTGCCATTCTTAATCCATGCACGAAACTCGGGTTATCGTGAATGTTTCTAGTCTGCAAAAATGCTATTACTTTCTTCCATACTACTTACGTAGTAGGGTCATTCCATATTAAATCAACACAGTTTTAATTAAAATTTTATCTCACCACGCCAGATTCAAATGGTTTGACATATAGGTATTACGTATGAAGAATAAGAAAACTACTAATGTTGAGTAAAATACCCTTTTGTGTTCCAACCGTTTGTGAAATACAGCCATATTAAGTATTACAAAATTGGGTTCCGCAAAAAACATTAAATTGATAGACATCCTCTCCGAATTAAGATACAGAGCTGGAAAAAAGTCATTTACGGCTTTCTTTATGGACTTTTATATGACATACAACACGTAATACGGTTACAAATATTACAGTCACGTGATTCAGCCTCCTGAGACAGGCTATTTCAGTATGATGTTTCACATTTTAAGGTATATACGTGGCGTGGGAACAGTCTCAGTCCCTACCGCCTCCCCTCCCCCTACATTTACACAACAGATCTTCCATAGTCTCTTGACCCGAGAGGCAAATATGTGTGACATGAGTGTGTAAGTGAAAAAACTCGGTAGATACCTACACTCAGAAGAATAGTTCTACAAAAACCTAGATGCTTCGCAAGGTAACCATGGGCGCATTTCTGAAAGTACAACACCGAGATAGATTTAGCCATGGTTGGCCTATTTAGAGATAGATTTAGCCATGATTTAGCCTAAAATGCCTGAACGTGCAGATTTAATTTCGGCAAAGAAGCTATCCCGCGACGTGATCCGTGACACACGGAATAGATGCCGTAGTAGGTAAAGCCCTGTAAATAATTTTGAGTTTCTCGACTTCATGTATTGACCGGCAGTTAAAGCCAAAAGGCGTATCTCTCCCAACTACGTCAGGACTCAAGAAAAACCGAAAATCACCGCCTTAGCGTGGCCTCCCTGCACAGCATAGATTCTGTCGTGTCTCAATAACCATAACCCCGGATTTTTCTCCGTAGAGGTGGAGGCGGTTGTAGTATATAGGGCATTCAGAAGCTCCCGTAACCTAAAAATGCCCCCAAAAATGTGTTGACTTTCATGAAGAATGATAGGTTCCAGTTTTTCCGAAAAAAAATATCTTCTATAAAATTGGGTTTGAAAGTCTCTTCCGGACGCGAAATTCAAACCCGTCCCTGCGATAGCAGACCAGAGGGTATTATAATCAGAGAGCGTCGTATTTTACTGTTCGGGACATTTCCTAGAAATGGGCCTAATTATATATTTATTACGGCTAAAAGCCTTCTAGTTTGACATGGGGTAAAATCGTTATATTACCGTAATGTGGTGTGTGCACATTCGGAAGTGCAGTCCTTAATCAAATTGTTCCTTTAAGTGAATATATTTGTTTTATAACACATATTCACTGCAATGACAACCATTATATTTTAACAATATTTTATGTTTTTTTTTGAAGGCGTCTATGAGTTTTGAATTTTTTTCTGAGCTGTTGTATATTTGCAATGTAATTCGTCAATATATATTCTAGATCTAGGCTTCTTCCCAAACTCGCCTCCAACTGTGAAAGAGGGGTGGGGATGCATGGGGTGGGTAGCAGGTTTCAGAGTTGCTCACAGTACGAGAGTCCGTGAAAGCACAGAGATTGGCAAGGAAATGAGCAGATAATTAATACAGTTTTACTAAATTCATCAGGTTGTGTTCACAGATGAAAATATCTTCTGATTTATAAATGGCAGCCACTAATATGATAGATGACGGCCAGGCCACTAATATGATGAACACCGGAAAAAATTCAAACTTTTTCAATTTTCGAAAATTCAGAGTTAACAGTGAAAGCCTGACCTATGCCACCTTTATAAATGTATTTTGATCTTATCTTGCATGAAATTTAAAGAAAAAATTAGGAGCCTTTTTGAGAAAATTTTGAAAATGTCCGGGGGACGTCATATAAAATTCTCCCAAATTTTAAAGAATGTTTTCCAAAATTTTAAAGCTTCAACTAGAACCAGAGCGACATGGGATTTTTCAATTTGGAAAATATCGTACTTGTGATTTAGGCGCTAGTAGTGTTCACAGATGGATGGTTGGACAGGACAGACAGACGGACGGACGGACGGACGTTTTGCTTCCAATTGCTTTTTAGGCATCAAGGACCCACAAAACAGTGATTCTGGCTACACCAAGTGTTAGAGGATGTTTTCTCTTAATTTAGCAACTGGTTTTATGCACTATTTTGCCACCAGAGCCCGGCAATGAATTTTTTCCGCGGAAAATCCACATGTTTTTGCACAGTATTATATAACTTTCTCTATACTACGTGTATTACTCCGTATATACGTACGTATACGAGAAATTAAAAACTTCACCTAACGCTCAGCATTTGCATAAAGACTTTGAGTACGTGCAATTAATCGTTTCAGACGATTTATGACAAAACGTACAATAAATCACGATATGAACTAGAATTCGACCCATGACTATATGACAGAACCCGTGTCTTCTAACATGACTTCTAACGTGAGACTGAAAAGAAATACTTACTGGTAGTTTTGGCATGTTCACTTAGGGTCAGTTGTACGAACACAGAATAAACTCTGAATAAATTTTATCACTTAAATTAGCGCTTAAATTAGTTGTACAAACACGGAATACGGGATAACCAGGTGTTAACAGAGGGATAACACGGTGTTAAGTTAGTTTAGGTCTCGCACGCAGTTAACAGTGTGTTAACCTGTACACCTCATATTGCTGGCAAAATATGTAGTACTTCAGGCTGAAATGAAGGAAATTCTGGAGTATTTGTTGTCTGACGAGAGTGAAGAATAAATATTCCAAATGTATTTAAAAAAAGTCGAAAGTTGAAGATAGTGCCGAGAAGGCCAGACTTGCAGAATGTAATAATAATAATAATAATAATAATAATAATAATAATAATAATAATAATAATGTCTTTATTAATGGCGAGGCTCAGGCCATAGGGCCTGCTCTTCCACCTAACCACTGAGTCTACATTGATACACGGTAGTAACATATAAGAGGGGAGGGAAATCTGTACATTTACGTCTGGGAGTGCAAAACTAGGGACCATCCCGGCATACGCCTTAAGCGAGTGAGTAAACCCAGAAAACCTCAATCAGGATGGCGGCTTAGGGCCGGACAGAATTATGGTATAGAAATGGAAGAGAAGAGAAACTAATGTATATGATGATTTTGCAAGATTCAGGTTAAAAGAACAAACATTTCTTGAACTGTTAATGTTTGTAAATGACTTATAAATTCTGATAATGCTTATAAATTCTCACATTACGTTGCAGCATCGGTGATTTTAGTTTCAATCACGTGTCGAAACGTGTACATCAAGTGCACAAGTCTCATAGTAGTTCACAAGTCTCATAGTCTTCCCTGATGTAATTTTGAGTTCGAATTTGTTTATAATTGCCCATTCTCAAAATAATTAAATAATAACGATTAATAACTAATAATTTATGACGATACAGCAATAATGAATATTAATAATAATTTATAACGATATGAATAACAATAACGAATAATAATTTATAACGATACTAGCTGACCCGGCGAACTCTGTTCCACCTTAACAGCCGGTCCCATCTTTTTCTCGCGTCGCACTCACTGTGAGAAACTGTACTATCCTTGTTGCACTCGTGATAATAAAGCAATTGCAGATTTTTTTTCTCTCAAACAAAGAAGAATTTCAAAAAAAACGCTCTGATATTAAATAGATAATTAAAAAATCTATTACGTAGCAGGGCGTTTTTTGGAATTGAATTTTTTTAAGAGAGAAATACAAAGCTGTAATAATAGGGACCGGTTGTTAAAGGCAATAAATAAGCAGATTTTGGAATTTATTAAGTTAAATTGTTTATTAGAAAATACAAATAAAAAATTAAGTAGATTAATCATTCATTATTGCTCCTGTGTTTTGGTGCATAGGTTGCACTCTTCAGTTAAGAACCTTGTGATACACGACATTTTTTGTTTTATTATCAGGCGCAAAAACAAACAACGCAGATGATCTTCCGACCCGTGAACATGCCACATATAATTGACCATGGGAAAAACATGAATATTCTAGATTCAAACCACAAACTTTCAAGGATTGGCCTTGTGATTTGTTGATGGTCATGGCGAATGCAAGACGGATCGGAAATTGAAGTCTTTTAAATTGAAACATCATATCGGTTGGGATCATCGGGATCCTTGGAATAAAAATTTCCTTACCTTCGAATTTTCCTTCGAGTATCGTCGCGTAAATTACATTGTTCATCAATTTTCTAACCACCAAACGCGTATCGTAGCACAGTTTTGGTTGGTTTATGTTTCAAAGCATGATTACTACGGAACCAACTTTTAGCCGTAAATTGTGCGGTGGTAAGCCAGGCACATCCAAGGAGTTTAAAAATTCAATTGGATAGTTGGTGGTTTCATCTTCATTCGTGACGCAGTCAATAGATTGAATGAATGCGTTGTTCCAATGATCTGATTCTGAATTATGTAGTTCAGGTCATCTACATCTTTATTCTTAGCCGCTAAAATTGATCGCAACAATGGGTTACAACAGGCAACAATGACCGCTAACATGCGAAATCACGCGAAAACGAGCGAAAACGTGCAAAACGTGCGTTCTCACATAGGAACGCTGTCGAACGGAATAAACAGTATCCTATGTCCGTCTCCTGGCTCTAAGCTTCCTGCTCACCAATTTTCAGCCAAATTGGTACAGCCGTTCTTGAGTTATGAGTAGTGTAACTAACACGACTTTCTTTTATATATATATATATATATATATATATATATATATATATATATATATATATATATATATGGAGAGAGAGAGAGAGAGAGAGAGAGAGAGAGAGAGAGAGAGAGAGAGAGAGAGAGATAGATGAAAACTGAACACTGCGAAAACAGCAGCAAACCAACGCTATCCAAATATCAATCAGTTCACCTTCGCAGAATATCGAACTATAATCAATATACCAGTATGTCTTTCAAAGAAACACATCAGGTAAAACAAAGATTTTACTTCGACAAATGACAATCGCCAGTTTTGCCAACAAACTTTCATTCAGCTTATTCGATGGGCACGCAACACTGGTGAAGTAAAATGTCGTACAACTGGACACCCCATTTAACCCAGGATTAAGCAATACTTGAGGGCTACTAACCACAGTTTTATCCTCCGTTCGTACAACCGGCCCTTAGTAGTTTTGAAGTATAGAACAGTTTTTGTGTATTAATGTCTATTACATGAGCGAGTATATACTCGACAAAAGTTTATACCAGCCTAGTTTGAGACACCTGACATTTGCATGCAAACAATAAACACAATATATACTCTGCACAAAATATACTCTAAACAATGTACCGTAAAAATAAGCTAAATGAAAATGTTATCTTTAAAACAATCTGTTACAGACAAATATGACAGAAATACACTTATTTCTGCGAATGGGACATCCAGATTCGTAAAACCCAACACCGGTCAGATCATCAACGTCATCGGCGATGTCATCTCCGAGAAGGGAAAAGGTCACAACATAGACGACGGCGGCAGCAACGACCTCGAATACGTTGACGAGGGCAACGTTGACGAGTTCGGTGGCAGTGACGGTGAGAAAGATGGAGAAGAGTGCGGCTTAGGACACGAGAGAGAAGGCAACTGCGCAATGGACGAAGACGACAACGGCGACGAGGGCAACGAAGACACGACAACGAACGCCGACACGACGACGAGTGACGACACCACGACGAGTGAAGAGACCACGACGAGCCCCGACACCACGACGAGTGACGACACCACGACGAGTGAAGAGACCACGACGAGCGCCGACACCACGACGAGTGACGACACCACGACGAGTGAAGAGACCACGACGAGCGCCGACACCACGACGAGTGACGACACCACGACGAGTGAAGAGACCACGACGAGCGCCGACACCACGACGAGTGACGACACCACGACGAGCGCCGACACCACGACGAGTGACG
Organism: Teleogryllus occipitalis; assembly: GCA_011170035.1. Lineage (NCBI taxonomy): Eukaryota > Metazoa > Arthropoda > Insecta > Orthoptera > Gryllidae > Teleogryllus > Teleogryllus occipitalis. The sequence goes on from BLKR01006527.1 coordinate 30,008, forward strand.
ACACCACGACGAGTGAAGAGACCACGACGAGCGCCGACACCACGACGAGTGACGACACCACGACGAGCGCCGACACCACGACGAGTGACGACACCACGACGAGTGAAGAGACCACGACGAGCGCCGACACCACGACGAGTGACGACACCACGACGAGCACCGACACCACGACGAGTGACGACACCACGACGAGCGCCGACACCACGACGAGTGACGACACCACGACGAGCGCCGACACCACGACGAGTGACGACACCACGACGAGCGCCGACACCACGACGAGTGACGACACCACGACGAGTGACGACACCACGACGAGCGCCGACACCACAACGAGTGACGACACCACGACGAGTGACGACACCACGACGAGTGACGACACCACGACGAGTGACGACACCACGACGAGTGACGACACCACGACGAGTGAAGAGACGACGACAACAGAGATGCCAGATGAGCCCCTTCCGAGTCCTGATGAACCTCCTCAACTGAACGCGACAGTGGTACCAGATGAAGGTGGAAATGCTTGCATTTTTGCTAGAATGAAGATTGTTTTGTTAGTACCCTTTCACAATTCTAAAAATGAGGTGAGTTTATTAATATTATTTGTATGTGGAATTTTAATTTTATTTTTGTAGTTTCCAAGTGTTTATATTGTTTTGCAGAAATTTTATTGTAATTTCGTTTTTGTATGAGAATTTTTTTTTTAATTTTGATAATCTTATTCAATTTTGGTTTTACGAGGCCGTTACAGGTAACCGAACTGGTAGTGCTGAAACAGCATATGCACATTATCGGTCTCAGCTACACAATATCACTTTAACCTACACTTGTGCTTCAGATTGCGACAGACATTTTGGTATCAGTTTGCCTCGTTACCTGTCAGCGGCTGAAATAAACATTTTTTTACAATTTCTCAGTTCTACGGTCCCTAACAGCAGAATTGAAGACTTTTAGAATATTATAGAAGTTTGAAATTTGATTCTACATGGAAAGTTTTATTAAAATGTTTGATTACACTTCTGAGAAAATGTCATATGAGCATTTCTAAAAATTAGCAACTTTTAGCTTCTTTTAGAAAACTTTTGAGTTTTCGAGAATTTGAAGAGATGTTTCATACTCATGGATCCTCAATAGCACATAATTTATAACGTTATTGGAAATTGTTTCGTAATATTGATATATTGTAAATTCTGACATATTTAACTCGGTTATAACTTCAACTAGAGGTGCTACAGAATGGCACAATTTCTCGTTTTTTCTAATTTCCTTGCTGTGGACTAGCTTTAAGGTCTCACTCCATACTCTGGCCAGCTGCCATCTATCGTCACCGAAAGTACAATTTCTTGACTGTCTTTCAACTTTTCGGTTTCTTAATACTATAACCGAAATATGACTTTAAGAATATTAAACAAGAGTAAAACCTCGTCCTAAATGGAAATTTCCATTGAAGATTTTGAAACCGTTTTTAAGGAAATGAAGAATAAGAATCACTGTAAATGCAAAATTTGAAGCTATTGTTCTCAGGAGTCTATTGAGTTTTCGAAAAACTTCATTTAAAGTCATTTGAAGCACTTCCACTCTCAAATGTAATGGTGTATGCAAATGGATGGACAATGTGAATATTAACGGCGTGAGAAGTATTTAAAAAAATTACATTTGTGTAATTTTTGAAAAACAAAATAATACATCAAAATTAACTTTACGTCATATTAAACAGTGCAATTAGCTCTATACATAGGAAAAATTTGAAGTAATGTTTTAGACAATGGCTCTTGAGTGTATTTGAAAATGCGGAATTACGGGCCCTCTGTTGAGTTTTCGAGAAACTTTATTTGACATTATTTAAAGCACATGTACTCATAAATCTAATTATGTGAAAAAACCGACGATTCATTGTGTCACTGTCTTTTACAGAGGTCTCTGTCTGTTAGATTAAGTACTAGGTCAGTAGTTAATGCGTAGAGCCGTGGTTCGAAAGTTTCTCAGAGTTATCAGCATGTAGACGCTGGCTAGCGCTTACAGTATGTACTATTCATGTATGTTTGTTTGTATGTGATACATGAAGGGATGGATGGAAGAATGTTCCACACATAACTCTGTAGGATAAAAAAAAATTAAACTGAAACTTGGTAAACACATCCGCAGTAATATCTAGCCGTGTCGATCGGGACATAAGACATTTTATTTTGGGAGAGTGGTACTTTTGAAGAAGCCCCTGTGAATTTTTCAAAATTTTCTAAAGAAAGGTATATTTGTTAATTAATTTTTGCTCGCATAGAGAAAATTACATTAATAAATATATAGTATATAAGTTAATATAATATATATTTATAGTTAGATAATTATAGATATACCATAACATTGACAAACATAAGGTATATTGTTCCAATTTTCGTTAAAATCTTTAAAAATTGCAAACTTTTCTCATATTTTCTATTTCTTGTCAATGTGCTGCTGATGCAAGTGATGCATGTTGCCAATCGCTCCACTTGTCAGACGTGGACAGGAAAAGGGCTTCGAGTTAGCCAAATATGTGTACGCTTGTGTTCAAGGACAAGACAGTCCAGCTGGCGGTGCCCAGATACGCCGAGCCCGGCGGCCAGTGCGGGGAGAACCGCCAGGAGCTGTACTACACGTGGAACTGGCCACAAGAGGGGGCGACGCGAGCGCGGCGTGCGGCGGACGCGGAAAACAAAGTGACGTTCGCGTGGACGCCAAACGGCGACGAGTTCGCCCTCTCCAGCATGGCCATGAACATCCGGAAGACGAGAGCTGTCATCGAGGACCTGCACGAAGATGGTAGGTTTTGCGTCATGCACTCCGCCCTGCTTCCGTTATATCGATGGTTGAAAAATCTTCCTAGACCTAGGAAAGGTTTTTGGAACGGCGTTAGGCGTTCCTTTGCTTCCACGTGAAGTTGTCCACTATTTGTCTAAAAATTTCCAACTAGCTTAGGTGGCTCAAGGCATCCGTTGTTGTCATTGAAGTGCCTCTGATCGGCAGACCCTCGGGTTCAAGTCCCAATGATGACTGGATTTTCGGCACTAGCTACGTCGAATTCAGCAGCTGTGTTATCCGTGCTTTCTCTGATTGATTGATTGATTTTTTCGTGTTTCCGGGCGCGTCAACTACTACGGTCATTAGTCCCGTTAGTGTAGTGCATGTTTTTTCTCTCGGGAGATGGCGGTGATCTTCCCTCGCTGAGATCCGACACCGACCTACCGTCGGCTAGCGGGGTTTCCCCCTAACCAAGACTCTCCCACCAGCGGGGCACCGCCCCAGCCGGGACAAGTTCTAAGCTCCCGACCGGTCTCCCGAAATATGTGGTAGTGTAGTGCATGTTAGTGTAAGTGTGTGTGTAAGGGGAGAGGATAGGACAAGGAAGAGGAAGGACAGATCGCGCGCGGTCCGTGGCCCGTTTGGTAGGGTACTGCTCCGGCATTTGCCTGGGGTTGATCGGAGAAACCACGGAAAACTACCGATCAGAGCAGCCGGCCGCTAGAATTCTCCTCCAGACAGCAGCTGAATTCGACCTAGCTGGAAAGCTAGTGTCGGAAATCCTGCCGCCGTCAGGACTCGAACCTAGGACCTCCCGGTTAGAGGCGCTGCAGTGACATCAGTTGATGCACTGAGCTACCGCTACCGGTGCTTTCTCTGATCAACAACGGAGTAGTCACCTATCAAACGGCCCACGGACCACTCGGAATCCTTCCTTCCTCTTCCTTGTCCTATCCTCAACCCTTAAACTAACTACTACCACTACACTACCACACATGCCGAGAGACCGGGAGCTTAGAGCTTGTTCTGGCTGGGGCGCTGCACCGCTGGTTGGAGATACCTGGTTGAAGAAAACTCCGCAAGCCAGAGACGGTTAGTCAGTGCTAGTCTCGCCATCTAACAGGCGAAGACCACAACCTCCTCCCACGATAACACATGCATTTACGGGAATAATGACCATAGCATGTTATGCGCCCGATATTACTAGTCAGTCATGTAGATTTAACACACATCGAACAATTTAATAGAAAATATCAAACCCTTGATACAATTAAAGTGATCTAGTCAGTGTCTCGCGATGTTTATCATAAGACAAGCCTGGACAGTTTCACCTACAATATGGAGAAAAAAAGAAACGCCCAACACCTATGCAGTCTCTGCTCTCTGCTGTGAGCGGCAGCTAGCACTGGAAGTGACTTCTAAACCCAACTTTTGTGTGTATATACATATATATATATATATATATATATATATATATATATATATATATACAGAAAAGTTGGATTTAGAAGTCACTTCCCAGTATTTGTTTCAAATTGCAATACGTGCAACCACAAGGTGTGTCAGGAAGTGTAAGTCTGATCCATATGTGCACATACGTGTTCGCAGAGGAGGGCGTGTCCTTCAGCGACAAGGCAGAGGACTTGGCCATGTTCTCGGCGCCCAAGGGCCAGTCGCACGCGTGCGCTGCCGCCTCCGAGGTGGCTCTGGGCAACGGCGCCGGCATCACGCTGTCGGACGTGCACCTGCAGGCCTTCAACAAGGACGACGAGGACTTCTCAGCTGGTAGGTATACTTCGGCTTTTCTAATGTGGCATCTGAGGGTATTATCTCCAAGACGGAATATGACACGGCTTTTCGACTCTTTCTCGGTCGTGCCGATAGAGTCACTTGAACTGCAGCACTGCTTGATACGCTTGCGGTCATTCGACATCTAGCGGCAGGACAGAGAAAGACGCAAAATGTCGTTCCATATTCCATCTGGGTTATAATACTCTCAGATGCTACTTAAGAAAAATCCATGAATAATCCAGCTACCTGCGGACGCGCTCTTTGCTACGTCCAAAGATACTTGCACGCGCAAACAAACATTCAATTATTTTACCTTGGATATTCGCTTTGATTTCTAAATGGTTCTATAGTCCATATCATAAGTTCTTCGGGTGCGCTTTCTTCTAAAAATTCGATTAGGACATTGGTTCACCTCCTGCCTTATACAAAGGATTCTTTTTAACATTGGCAAGCCCATTTGTGGGTGCACGAGTCCCGTCGAGATGGATGTTCGCCAAAGAATTAAAAAGATTCGTTTAATTAGGCAAGAGGTGTAACAGTGGCATAATCTAATCGGCCACTATAGAAAAGTCGAAGTGGCGTAAAGCATATGAGGTATACACTTCTTGTGATCAAGGATCAAGGACAATATAATATAAGCGCTTGGTATATTTTAAGGTTGTTCTTGAATTTTAGTGTTAGACATAACATATTACGTCGTTGTTCTCATTTAATATACCTGCAGAAAATTGATATTGAAAAATGCTTAGCGCTTGGTATTTTTTTAAGGTTGATCTTGAATTTTAGTGTTAGACATAACATATTACGTCGTTGTTCTCATTTAATATACCTGCAGAAAATTGATATTGAAAAATGCTTAGCGCTTGGTATTTTTTAAGGTTGTTCTTGAATTTTAGTGTTAGACATAACATATTACGTCGTTGTTCTCATTTAATATACCTGCAGAAAATTGATATTGAAAAATGCTTAGCGCTTGGTATTTTTTAAGGTTGTTCTTGAATTTTAGTGTTAGACATAACATATTACGTCGTTGTTCTCATTTAATATACCTGCAGAAAATTGATATTGAAAAATGCTTAGCGCTTGGTATTTTTTAAGGTTGTTCTTGAATTTTAGTGTTAGACATAACATATTACGTCGTTGTTCTCATTTAATATACCTGCAGAAAATTGATATTGAAAAATGCTTAGCGCTTGGTATTTTTTAAGGTTGTTCTTGAATTTTAGTGTTAGACATAACATATTATGTCGTTGTTCTCATTTAATATACCTGCAGAAAATTGATATTGAAAAATGCTTATCGCTTGGTATTTTTTAAGGTTGTTCTTTAATTTTAGTGTTAGACATAACATATTATGTCGTTGTTCTCATTTAATATACCTGCAGAAAATTGATATTGAAAAATGCTTATCGCTTGGTATTTTTTAAGGTTGTTCTTGAATTTTAGTGTTAGACATAACATATTACGTCGTTGTTCTCATTTAATATACCTGCAGAAAATTGATATTGAAAAATGCTTAAACTACGAGTAAATTGCTCATAAAACAACGCATTTCACATTCATCTTACCGGTTGTGGCAGCGAATTACTTTGCAAATCTGGAACTGAAGATTTGGGAAGTTAACATCTTGATGCTGGAAGGATTTCGTACAGTTTTTAACATTTCAAATTTTATTGCGCAAGTTAAAATTCTTGAGCTGACGATGCTCTTCTGTTCCAGCGGTGAGCTGCTCTGATTCCAAGAGCAGCTCCAACGCCGTCTACATCGCCGTGGGCGCCGTCTTGGGTGCCATCGTCCTCATAGCCATCATCGGCTTCATTGTCTATCGCGTGCGAAAGAGCAAGAACGACACCAAGAGTTACGGAAGTACGCCATGAAGACTGACTGCACAAAGTTCGAATGCGTACGAAGAGATGCCTCAGACGAATGTACTCCGGAGCAGACGTGTTTAAATTGAATGATATTACTGAGTATGACTTGTAGGAAAATTATTTAACATTTTGGTTGAAAAGGACTCATGTATGAAGTGTAAATGAAGATTGTTTGCATCTTTCTTTTATAGAAACAATAAACGAATGATTTTCATTTTGTTTTAGTTCTGTGATTTATTCGTTATGATTTATTTTTATTTTATCGTCCTGCGTAAAGCAAATGAGGTATACACTTCTTGTGAACAAGGATCAATGACAATATAATTTTAGCGCTTGGTATTTTTTAAAGTTGTTCTTGAATTAAAGGGTTAGACATAACATATTATGTCGTTTTCATTTAATACTGCAGAAAGTTTATATTGAAAAATGCTTAAACTGTGAGTAAATTGCTCATAAAATAACTCATTTCATATTCATCTCACAGGCTGTGGCAGCGAATTACTTTGCAAATCTGGAACTGAAGATTTGGGAAGATAACATCTTGATGCAGGAAGGATTTCGTACAATTTTTAACATTTCAAAATTTATTGAGCAAGTTTAAATTTACAATTGAAATTTACATTTTATCCATGTGTCAAGTAAATCAAAATTTCATGTTTGTTTAATGTAATATTGACAAGTTTCAGCATACACTTTTGTAGTTGAATATTTTCATATATTTCCTAAGACTAGCATTTCAGTATTTCATTTTTTGACTCCCTAAAATTGTTACCGCAAAAAGTTCTAATAGTCTAAAATTTCTTGTCCATATTTCATTTCAAGATCAAAATCTCTTTTTAATTCGCTGCATTAAAAAATAAACTGTAGGTTAGGTGCTCAGAAATGCGAAGTTTAACACGTTTTTAAATTTCTTAGTTATTGATAGAACAGTCTGACAGAAAATGTGAGTAAGCAATGCAACGAACAGATGTAAAAATGTATTTATTCAATCTTTATGAAATAGCGTTCATCTAACTTTTAGAACGCTGGTTTCCTATAAATTATTGCAGTTTTCTCACAATTTTTATAAGATATGTGTATGTTGTTCTTATAAGTAATATAATTGTAGTCTAATTTGAATTGATATGTGTGAATTTTTGTACCTCATTATACGTAGCAACATAACGTGTGCAGTAAACAATAAATTATTTTTCGAGTATTTCTTCAAAAAAGGTTTCCATTACTACGAACTTTACGTTCGTTATTCCTACGTTCCTATAGTTCAATCGGTAAGCCCATGTAACCAGCAAAAACAGTTTAAAAACACGTGTATTTGATTTATTTAGTAAAAGAGTAGTACAAACTGTATGTGACGTGTGAGGGAGAAAATAATCTGGGCACGTTTTCTTGAGCTCCAGAATCATTTCCCAACATTTTAACTACAATCAGTTGAAACCGCGAGCGGTAGCTCGGTACATCAACTGATGTCACTGCAGCGCCTCTGACCGGGAGGTCCTAGGTTCGAGTCCTGACGGTGGCAGGATTTTCGACACTAGCTTTTCAGCTAGGTCGAATTCAGTCACTGTCTAGAGGTTATTCTAGCGGCCGGCTGCTCTGATCGGTAGTTTTCCGTGGTTTCTCCGATCAACACCCGGCGAATGCCGGAGCAGTACCCTAACAAACGGGCCACGGACCGCGCGCGATCTGTCCTTCCTCTTCCTTGTCCTATCCTATCCCTTTACACACACACTTACACTAACATGCACTACACTACCACATTCTGGGAGACCGGTCGGGAGCTTAGAGCTTGCCCCGCTGGTGGGGGAGTCCTGGTTAGGAGGAAACCCCACTAGCCGACGGTAGGTCGGCGCCGGATCTCGCCATCCAGCGGGGGAAGATCACCGCCATCTCCCAGGGAAAAACATGCACTACACTCATGGGACTAATGACCAAAGTAGTTGACGTGTCCGGAAAGACGAAAAAATCAATCAATCGAAAACAAGTTGAAAGACGAACAAAAGTTAAAAAAATAAAACAAACCAAATAAATAATACGAGTAATAATAAAATTTTAAAAAGCCTGAGTTTAGCAATATTTGAAAAACTAGACATTTTCCTTCCCGAGTTATAGAAAACTTATTTGCATTGGTAAACTTTCTGCAGATTCAATTTCTCTGCAGTATGGGAGAGGTTTCAAAAGGCGAGCTCAACAAGACGTGCGCATAGTGAAGCTACATTTAAGCTCACAAACAAATCAAGGGGATATCTCAGCATTTTCTTATTCAATCAGGGAAATTGGACAAAATCCTAATCGAGATGGGGATCATTGACCTGGAAGCCGAAGTACATTACATCTTACAGGTATATTAAATCCCTTTTAAAATTATACAATACAAATGTAAACTACTGCATTGTGTACCATTGTTTTTTTTACAATAATCTCATGGTATAGAAACAGTTGAGCCGCAGAAAATATTTTACTTTAAATTTAAATTTGTGTACCGATTTCAATTGTTTAGTGCTATCCGGCAATGTGTTTCAATGTAACGTACATGTATTGTACATGGATCTCTTGCAGTCAGCTGTTGATACTGACACTTGATGAACGTGATTCCGCCCGAAACAAAAATCCGCAAAACTTCGTTTTCCGCCCAGCAGCTACAAGGTACGCTCCAGTTTGCTTACGCATCTGCACACTTCTTTTATATATATAGACTAGCTGACCCGGCGAACTCTGTTCCGCCTTAACAGCCGGTCACATCTTTTTCTCGCGTCGCACTCACTGTGAGAAACTGTACTATCCTTGTTGCACTGCGTACATGCAAAAACGTGCGTTCTCACACAGGAACGCTGTCGAACGGGATAAACAGTATCCTATGTCCGTCTCCTGGCTCTAAGCTTCCTGCTCAGCAAATCGGTACAGCCGTTCTTGAGTTATAAATAGTGTAACTAACACGACTATATATAGATATAACGGCAAACGAAAGGCGGCTATCATTATCACCTTCTGTTATCAGTGCGGCGTTACAACAATGGGTTACAACAGGCAACAATGACCGCTTACATGCGAAATCACGCGAAAACGTGCGAAAACGTGCAAAAACGTGCGTTCTTACACAGGAACGCTGTCGAACGGGATAAACAGTATCCTATGTCCGTCTCCTGACTCTAAGCTTCCTGCTCACCAATTTTCAGCCAAATCGGTACAGCCGTTCTTGAGATATATTAAGATCGAAAAGATCTTAAGCAGAAATAGAGATTTGATACCAGACAACCTCAGTTTATTTACTTTGAAAGGCAGCGGCGTTGTTGGCCGGGCGTCCTATGGGCAATGGGGGCGGAGATCACGTGCCTACTATACACACACGGAGGACTCGCGGCCGCCGACTCGCTGTAGTACGGCAGCCACTCCGAAGGAGCGCGCTGATACTTATCAAACCCTTAATAAATGCACATGGGCGTGTGCACTTCTATTAGAAAACTTCTTTTGGGAAAGTTTTAACATTTCAGGACAATAATATTTTATACAATGAGGATCGCAATACAAACCTGCAAGGTTAGATTTCTCTACAAGCAAATTGTTTAGAGACCCCATCTATGGGGCCACGCGTCCGGATATTTTTACTTTCATTTTTTTAATTTTATTTGTTACGTATTTATTGACTCAACGCTTCAGCTAGCGCCCTGAGAGCGTTGAGCGCTTGTACTTTGGAGTAGTCCTCCGTTAACGTTGTATTTCACGTCTAAGTGATCAGTCTTGTCGCATTCAGTTGTCAAGATAATCGCCAGATACCATCTCCGCAAACGCGCCTCCCACCACGCGCTCCTGCGTCACTACCCAGCAGCCAGAATGGGGAAGGAATTTGGATAGGGGCAGGGTTTAGGACACTTCAGGGGGGTTGGACTAGCCTCTGTGAAGCAGCCAAACTCGTTTAGTTGGAACAAATTTCACACGAGATCGGTGGGAATCGAACCCAGACCTGAGCGGTGAAAGGCTAGCGATTTCGCTATAAGCCACGAGCGAAACAACTCGTGTACGCACAGAGTAATATACGTAGTGTAGAGAAAGTTATGTAATGCTGCGAAAACTCTATTTCGAGATTTCAACGGGAACACAGGTTTTGGGGCGCCCTAATACTGAAAAAGTGCTTTTTTTCAAAACTTCCGTCCGTCCGTCCGTCCGTCTGACCGTCCGTCTGTCCGTCTGTCTGTCCGTCTGTCTGTCCGTCTGTCTGTCCGTCTGTCTGTCCGTCTGTCTGTCCGTCTGTCTGTCCGTCCGTCCGTCCGTCCGTCCGTCTGTCTGTCCGTCCGTCTGTCCGTCTGTCTGTCCGTCCGTCTGTCCGTCTGCCTGTCCGTCCGTCTGTCCGTCTGTCTGTCTGTCCGTCTGTCTGTCTGTCTGTCCGTCTGTCTGTCCGTCTGTCTGTCCGTCTGTCTGTCTGTCCGTCTGTCTGTCTGTCCGTCTGTCCGTCTGTCTGTCCGTCTGTATGTCCGTCCGTCCGTCTGTCTGTCTGTCCGTCCGTCCGTCCGTCCGTCCGTCTGTCCGTCCGTCCGTCCGTCCGTTTGTCCGTCTGCCTGGTGTATGTGAATAACACTACCACCTAAACTATGCGTACGATTTTTTCCAAACTAAATAAACCCGTGTCCATCTGGCCTGAGTTAAAGCTCTGAGATTTTTAAAAACATTCATTCATTTTTTGGGGGTACTTTACATGAAGTGCCTGGGACATTTTCAAATTTTTTTCAAAAATGGCTACAATTTTTTTCTTTAAATTTCTTGTAAGAATAGAGTAAAATACACTTATAAAGGTAACATAGGCTTTTGCAAAGGTAAAAATTTGTTTCGGTAACTTCCGACAACTACAATATTGAAGATAGAGATTTTTCGTTCAAATGAAATTTCTCTTCCATAATTAGTACTTTCATTAAGGTAATGTTCATTTTTTAGAAAATTTTTATCCAAATTGTTTCTTTAAACTTTAGGTAGGGATAGTGCTAAATACACTGGATCGAAAAAAAATCACTCCCTACTAAACGGACCATACAGAATCTGAACAATGAGCAACACACTATACTAGGACATATCTCTTAAAATCCAAAATTACTACGCAGAAAAATTAAAAGATTACCCAAATTGACAATATTCTATTACATATCATATGGAACAAACGGCACTTCCAACTTGTTTTCCGGTCTTTTGCAGCAAATGGGGATGTGTGTGAAATATAAAAAGAGATGGTAGTTTGAAATTCAAAATGTATAGTGATGTGTCTCATATTCATAAAACAAGATTTCTAAACTCACCAGGATATGTGAGGAAGCCAAAATGAATGGTGCATAAAGTGAATTCACTGGGGACCGCATTCTACGCTGCTATTTCCTGCATCCAACATTACTAGCTAAGCTAGTACTAAAACACGCATACCTCCTTGAAAATGTCATCAACGGACAAGGCAGATCCAAACACGATCCCAACAGCCAGCACATATTTCCTGCCCCTATAATAATATTTGTATTATGTTCATTAACACTCAAAATAAATATTCAATTTAATGTTGGTTCGTTGGTTGGTTAGTGATTCTGGGCGAGTCAATAGTCATTAGTCCAGTAAGTGTAGTGCATGTTTTTTTCATCGGGAGATGGCGGTGAACTTCCCCCGCTGGATGGCGAGATCCGGCGCCGACCTACCGTCGACTAGCGGGGTTTCCACCTAACCAGGAATCTCCCACAAGCGGGGCACCGCCCCAGCCGGGACAAGCTCTAAGCTTCCGACCGGCCTCCAAGAATATGTGGTAGTGTAGTGCATGTTAGTGTAAGTGTATGTGTAAGGGGTTAAGAAAGGGCAAGGAAAGATCGCGCGCGGTCCGTGGCCAGTTTGTTTGGGTACTGCTCCGGCATTCGCCTGGTGTTGATCGGAGAAACCACGAGAAACTACCGATCATAGCAGCCGGCCGCTAGAATTCTTTTATAGCTAGGATTTATAGGAATGCAATTTATTATTGTTTTTATTGTCTAATACGTTTGTTACCACATAATCTTCTGAATATATCTAATGTTTTTTGTATATGAGAACTAAAAAAGGCGAATTTTCAGAAATATTCGAAACACATTTCCTCAAAAACTATGGAAAATTTCCCCCAACAGTCTCCACAATAGAAAAAAGTTAATTTCTCTCCTAAAGCTTCTCTTCGAAAGCCTGATTTTCACGAAGATATGTGGGGCACAAAATTTTTAAAATGTCAACAACAAAAACCCTACTGAAAAGTGTTGGTGCTTCTTAATCAAACAAAGAATAAAAGTATCCAATGCACAAAAACGAAAACCATCGCGATAACTGAAAAATTCTCTATATATTTTGTCCTATAAAATTTTGTCAATATTTATGTAAATGTGAAATATTTGTTTTCGCTCGCCAGGTAAATTACTTTTAATTTAGTTACCAAGGCTAGAATGTCGTGAAACAATGTGTTTGTTTCGACCAGGTGAAATATAAATATGGCAGCCATTGAAGTTCAACTTTTGATTAATTTTATTCACTAAAGTGATCCATCTGTGGAATATTGAAAGAATAAAGTTCCAGGTGCTTGTCTTCGCCCCCGGTAGCGACGCCACTGAGGATGCCTGCCACAGTTGCAGGCGAAACGTTTGGACAAGTCCCCGTTAGACCACGGCCTACAAACCCGGAAACGCCACTGACGATGCCTGCCACCGTTGCAGGCGAAACGTTTGGACAAGTCCCCGTTAGACCACGGCCTACAAACCCGGAAACGCCACTGAGGATGCCTGCCACAGTTGCAGGCGAAACGTTTGGACAAGTCCCCGTTAGACCACGGCCTACAAACCCGGAAACGCCACTGAGGATGCCTGCCACAGTTGCAGGCGAAACGTTTGGACAAGTCCCCCGTTAGACCACGGCCTACAAACCCGGAAACGCCACTGAGGATGCCTGCCACAGTTGCAGGCGAAACGTTTGGACAAGTCCCCGTTAGACCACGGCCTACAAACCCGGAAACGCCACTGAGGATGCCTGCCACAGTTGCAGGCGAAACGTTTGGACAAGTCCCCGTTAGACCACGGCCTACAAACCCGGAAACGCCACTGAGGATGCCTGCCACAGTTGCAGGCGAAACGTTTGGACAAGTCCCCGTTAGACCACGGCCTACAAACCCGGAAATGTCAAATAATGTAAACCATGAGGTGTTTGTAATTAATCTGAGAAATCTGATCTGGACTTCTTTCATTTTATTTATGTTGGTTGGTGCGGCATTTGCCCAGATTGAACAAGCGTATAGCATTATGAGTCATATAATGGTTTTATAGAGCGTAATTTGTCTGTTAATGAAAGTTTAGAATTTGTGTCCGTGTTGCCCTTGAGTTGAATTACTCTGATTTTGACCTGCTGCATTTTAATGTTTGTGTTTTTCCAGTTGAGGCTTGTGTCACTATTTAGTCCTAAGTATTTGATGTATTAATTTGGTGGTTTCCAGTTAATTAGACTATTATTTATTAGCTATTACAGAGGTTAATAAACAATTTAAAAAATTAAAAAATATATATTATTCATTAGTAACGGTACTAATTACTAAGTGTAATTCATTAGTAATTAATGTTGAGATTACTTTAGCGTGAACCTTAATCTTATATTAAACGACGTGAGCCCTTCAATACACATATTGTTTATTCGACCTTCAAGATTCAACAACTCACTTATTAAGATACACGACAATACATTTACTATAAACACCATCAAACGAAATCCATAATATAACAATATCCCCCTTTCGTGTGATAACTATCACCATCACGTGAAATACAAAACACAACAATACTACTTCTTCTGCTTTCATCAAGAAGAACTAAACAATGTTAACCACCGAAAGATTTGCTATCTTTTGTGACGCTCCAGCCAGTATCTGAATAAACATCTAACTTCGTTCGTGGTGTCGCTACCGGGTGACATTCTTTCATCCCAAATTTGTTCAATATTTTTAAAATGAATTTTTCTTGACCCAAAGTAAAATTTTGTTCTGATTTCTTGATTCTTATTCCGAGAAATGTGACATTATCATCGTTATCCATTCGTTTGGCAGTAAGCATTTTACTCAATTGTTTTATGAATTCTTCTACAATTATATAATTTTCTCTTAAGATTATACAGTCGTCCACGTAAAGGCAAACAGCCAGGAATTGTATTTTTTGACCGATAAAGATCCAAGGATCGTTTTGACAAGATTTGAGTCCGCATTGCTCGAAAATATTGCACAGTTTACCATAGCAGCAGCGACCTGCTTCGGGCAACCCATATAGACTCTTTTCCAGTTTGAATAATGTTTTCGGATTCTTCGTATTTATTCCTTGTGGTACATTCATATAGACATCTCAGTTAAGTTCCCCATTTAAGTATGCTGTTTCTATATCCACATATTTTACAACATAGTTGTTGAACGCTGCAATCGACTATAATATTCGCAAAGTCTGTAACTTCATTACAATACTGTATGACTCTTCGAAATCTTCGCCGATTATTTGATTAGAACCATCAACCACTAAGCGAGCTTTGTACGTTACATTTCCGGAAATCACTTTCCTTTTGAGTATTCATTTACTATTTAAAATCTTCTGTTCGGTACTAATTTCGTTCACATCCGCTTCTCTCCATGTTACATATCTTGGTAAACATTTCGCGTACCGGCTTTCATATATATTAATATCGTTCACGTCGTCAATTCTATATACGCGTCTATTTTTCGCATACTCCATGAAGATTCCTTTTTCACTTTTAGGATCTAATTTGTGACGTCGAGGATTGTTATCAGCATAATATGCAGTACATCCAAAGATTCTAAAATACGAGATATTAGGTTTTCGTCGGGACCATATCTATATATATAAAAGAAAGTCGTGTTAGTTACACTATTTATAACTCAAGAACGGCTCTACCGATTTGGCTGAAAATTGGTGAGCAGGAAGCTTAGAGCCAGAAGACGGACATAAGATACAGTTTATCCCGTTCGACAGCGTTCCTGTGTGAGAACGCACGTTTTTGCACGTTTTCGCGTGATTTCGCATGTTAGCGGTCATTGTTGCCTGTTGTAACCCATTGTTGTAACGCCACACTGATAACAGAAGGCGATAATGATAGCCGCCTTTCGTTCGCCGTTGTATCTATCTATCTATCTATCTATATATATATATATATATATATATATATATATATATATATATATATATATATATATAGTCGTGTTAGTTACACTATTTATAACTCAAGAACGGCTGTACCGATTTGGTGAGCAGGAAGCTTAGAGCCAGGAGACGGACATAGGATACTGTTTATCCCGTTCGACAGAGTTCCTATGTGAGAACGCACGTTTCTGCACGTACGCAGTGCAACAAGGATAGTACAGATTCTCACAGTGAGTGCGACGCGAGAAAAAGATGGGACCGACTGTTAAGGCGGAACAGAGTTCGCCGGGTCAGCTAGTTTCTAATGGAGAAAGACCAGGATTTCGGGAAGAAGGTAATGCGTTCTTTACAAACTCTGCAGTCAATACCGCTTCCCTCCAGAATTTGCAAAGATGCAATTTGAATTTGAAAAATTTGAAAAATGCAAAGGTAGATGTGAATCTATTAGCAAAGTGTGTGTAGAGTCGAGCAGTGTTCTATTGCCCCGTTCTACTACTCCAATACTCTGAGGTGAGTAGGGCACAGAATATTCGTGTTTTATTCGTTTTTTAATACAAAATTGTTCCATTTGGTTGTTATTGATTTCTCCCCCGTTATCCGATCTCAGACGTTTTACTAAACGACCTCCCTCGTTCTCTCTTGGCAGAGTTGCCATCTGTCCTCCTTTTGGAGGGCATATCCTCCTTTTTTAATATTGTCCTCCTGTCCTCCCTTCTTTTTATATTTACATGGGTTGTCCTCCTTTTTGTCCGGTTGAATTGAAAACAATACTGGCATAATTTTAAAGTAATTTAATTCACTAAACAGACTTTACATCTTGAATATCTACATTTTTATTCAAATAAATGACCTGCATAATATATCATTAGGCTTATTTTGATATAAAATTGATTTATGCTTTTTGTTTGGTGGATAACGAAGGTGAGTGTGGGAGCTAATTCATCCAATTGGGAGTTTTCATTTTTAATGACGCAAAGTCTGAATTTGATTTTTAAAGACTATTAATGGTTAGAAATTGTTGAGTACATTGTCTATACCTCGTGGAGTATAAAAATGTAAAATCTCCTTTTCTGAGAAAACATTTCTGGTAACCTTACTCTTTGGGATATGAATTCAATTAGTTTCTTAACACAATCAGATTTGTGTTTCAATAACTCACTAAAACGTCTGCGACTAAAATCATCTATTATAAGCAGAAAATAAGAAAATCCTCGTAAGTTGACTTCACAATCGGCCCACACATTTCTAAATGTAAGAGTTCAAGAATATCGTTCGAACTAACATTATTCACACTTCGAAACAGAGATCGAGAAAATCTATTTCAGATACACGATTCACTACGTTCAAAGTTGATACATTTTCTTCAAAACCATGATCTATCTGTTCCTTGTGCATATTCTCCAGATTTGCCTTGTTCACATGACATAAACGACGATGCCACATATTTTTGACTTGCACAATATTGTTTGTTTTAAAACAGATTTCTTTTGTATGTTGAGCAAATCTACGATGTTTTAAGTAGGAGTCGTTTTCTTATCTATTTCGATATTTAAGATAAAATTATCCCCATCAAAATCACCTGCGACCACAAGAGATCTGTCTTCGTCATCTATTATTACTCCTCTCTCGTTATCGAGAGTAATTCGTTTACCTTTTTTGACAACACTGGAAACCGAAAGCAAATTGATATTGATTATGGGAACATATAATACTTTATCTAGTTTTAATTTAACTGAATTATTGTATCCCGAAAGATTTTCGGCAAGATTTGATAAAATCTTTTTATCTTTTTCGGCTGTCATTATGTCTACTTTATTTTCGCGCGTGTCACGAAGTACGTCTTCTCTATATGTCATGTGAGAAGTACGTCCCGAGACTAATAACCAGATCATTTTTACGTTGTCTTATGCTTGATTACAAAATTCATTTTGAAATTCAACCTTATGACAACATTCTTCATTGTGTTCGTAATCCTCTTTCAATAGTAATACATGTTCTTACCTGTTATATCTATTATAGTCATATCTGTTTCAGTTTTGATCATTTCGAATATATTGTATATTCCCTCCCGAAACTGTTCCCTTGGTTGAGTAATTTTTATCAAATTTCTTATGTTTTTCTTTATAACCTTGGAAGTTACACGATTTTTAATAGTCACTTCCCTGACTTTCACAATAATGTTTCTTTATTCACAGAAATCTTGCACCAACAGTTTAAAAAAAACGAGCAATATGTCCTTGTTTTCTGCACACCTAATAAGTTTTCTTTTGTTCTTTAGCCTTGAAAACAACATTCGTTTCTCTGTGGAAATATAGTGTTCCTCGTTTACTTTCGAATCTAACTAAAGATTCTTTTATTTGTTCAAATGAAATATTATGATTTGCAAATAAAGCTGTAACTACTTCATCGTAGTATTTCGGAAGACCATTCAATACGTGGTGAATCAATTCAGTGTCACCAATAGACGTACCAAGTTTTTGTATTTCACAATTTATTCCTTGAATTCGTGTCAAAAAGTCCTCTCTGGATTTCTACCTTTGCGTCCTCATTGTTCCTTCTCTCTGGATTTCTACTTTTGCGAGATTAATCCTGATATCAATTCATTTAATTTTCTGAAAGCCCTCGTGATGTTTGCGCAGATGTTCCAATAAATTTGTTGCTCTATCCATCCCATGAGAAGTCATAAGTTGTTCGACCGAAAAACCCATAACCATCGCAGCTTCTCGGTCAATGACCCTCGTCTCGATCAGGTTTTTCGTCCAGTTTCCCTGATCCATTGAGAAAATGCTGAGATGGCCCCTTGTTTTGCTTCTGAACATAAATGTAACTTCATTTTCTGTGCACGTCTTCTAGAATTCAGTGGGAAATACAATTATTCAAATTATCGTTTCCATGTTGTCGCGGCAAGAAGTATTATTCCTATGGACAACATGGATAAGAGACCAAAATTTATTGCTTATTTATTCTAGAAAATAGAGTTTATTACATGGGAGCTTTTTTTTCTTTCAAAAATTCAAGTAGTATATGACTTAGTGTAGGGATCACAGAATTTTGAAAATATGCACACAATTCACTTTTCCCCATAGCACGTCATATGCATTTTTAACTGTTTTATGACGTTAAATAAATAAATAAATAAACCTATCGCTTCGTCGTTCTTCCCGCGCCAGTCTTGCCAGACTTTCAAGGTCACCTCGTTCTCCGCAGTATATTTCGATTCTTGCGCAATAACTATTTCATCGTACAATTGTCTCGAACGTAGCAGTGCACAAACTCCACATTATATAGTTATTATTAGTAAGCGTACCAATTTTTCCGAACACCATTGAAACGTTATCCATCTTTATTGAACCACGTTAATCACACAAATGCGTAAATTCCATAACCGCTTAACCACGCTCTGTTACCAGTTTGTTGAGATTACTTTAGCGTGGATGTTAATCTTACATTAAAAAACGTGAGTCCTTCAATACACGTTTTGTTTATTCGACCTTCAAGATTCAACAATTCACTTGTCACTAACATACACGACAATACATTTAATATAATCACCATCACACGAAATTTATAATATAACAATTAGTAGTGTGTGGGGGGGGCGGCAGATAATGGTCATGAAAATATTTTTTCTTTCGATTTGTTTGCTTTTGGTTTTATCTTCCATTTCATTCCTCATATATATATATATATATATATATATATATATATATATATATATATATATATATTTGATTTAAATGTTGATTTTTTGTACTGCTGTGTGTCAGTGTGTGACTTAATATAAATATTGCAAGCGTCAGCAAACTGTGCAAGTTTAGTGCAATGTGTGTTGGGGATATCTGTTGTGATCTTGAATGGTATTGAATGGTATGGAATGGTATTGGAGAATGTGGTGAGCCTTGGGGTAATCCTGTTCCTATTGTGTGTGGGTTGGAGCTATGATTTTCTATGGTTACTGTGAAATATCTACCTGAAATAAATTTAGTGGTGATTAGAAAGAAAATGTTATATCTTTTCCTATTAGTTTGTGTTCATTGATTAATGCGGGGTGCCAGTCTCTATTCAAAGCTTGAAATACGTTGAGGGGTATTGCTATTGTTTCTTTTCTTGGAAGACCGGGATCGGTAGCTCAGTGCATCAACTGATGTCACTGCAGCGCCTCTGACCGGGAGGGCCTAGGTTCGAGTCCTGATGGTGGAAAGATTTTCGACACTAGCTTCTCTGCTAGGTCGAATTCAGTCGCTGTCTGGAGGAGAATTCTAGCGGCCGTCTGCTCTGATCGGTAGTTTTCCGTGGTTTCTCTGATCAAGACCAGGAGGTGCCGGAGCAGCACCCTACCAAACGGGCCACGGACCGCGCGCGATCTGTCCTTCCTCTCCCTTGTCCTGTCCTCTCCTCTTACACACACACTTACACGAACATGCACTACACTACCACATACTCCGGGAGACCGGTCGGGAGATTAGAGCTTGTCCCGACTGGGGCGGTTCCCCGCTGGTGGGTGAGTCCTGGTTAGGGGGAAACCTCACTAGTCGACGGTAGGCCCGCGCTGGATCTCGCCATCCAGCGGGGGAAGATCACCGCCATCTCCCAAGAAAAAAACATGCACTACACAAACGGTACTAATGACCGAAGCAGTTGACGCGCCCGGAAACACGAAAAAATCAGTCAATTTTCTTGTAAGTCTATTGAATGTTGTCTGCTACTGACTGTGGCAGATAACTGAGTCTTGAGGCCACTGATTGAGGTCTTGACCTCTGCCAAGATTTTGGCGTTGGGCACTCCATGAAGTTGGACATCCAGGGGAAAGACTGGTTGGTACATTACCACATTTTTCTTTTCAGATTTCACCCAATCTCGAGGCAGACAGTCTTGTCGGCCATGTAGACCCCTTCCCGACTCTTTATTCAGTCTCGTCAGGTTTTAGTCTAACCCCTTCGGCAAAGGAGAATACGTCTTCCGACACTACAGTCTCTAATTTTATTCCCCTCTACAAAGATTTAAGAGGTTTTTACTACTTATAGGCAAAAGATTTATCCACTTTTTCAACACCAGGACCCTACAATATGGATTTCTCAGACGACAAATTACCGATATTTTCTGCAGAATTATAATATATTGTCTTTACCATGGAAATACGTAGAAAGGCAAGAATGTAAAAATAATTTATCTTATTTTCAATAAATAACAAAGAAAAGATTATCTGCATGGAGATTAATCTCATATTTGGAATGAATAGTTTCAGAAAATGATCTTCAGCAATATCTGATCTGGATCTAGATAGAGGTATTTAATTTAAACATTTGAAGGATGCGTGTCCTCTGACGCATTGACAGTGTGTCAGATACTTTGTGTCACAACGCGTGTCAGTGGCATTTTGAGATTTGGCATCCCTATCTAGATTTCGGTGATAAAGCGTAGTATACGAAGTATTGGAACTTATTTGGGGCAGTTCGTATCAGTCGCACAGGCGAGATAGTCGCCATGGGGCACCTCCATCGTCTCCTTTGTCCGCCGTTGCTCCTACTGCTGCTGTTCGCCTGGACACAGGCAGCGCACGGTGAGTTTTGCAAGTTACAACGTTCACACAGAAGTCTCAAGTGAAATGCCAATTTACATTTCCCACCTTTTATTGCTTCATTTCAATGTGATAAATATTCAACTTTTCTTATTAACTTTATTGTGATATTTATCACGATGTTTTGAATGCTAGTTAGGTTTCCGATATAATTCATTTTTTTCTTCGTATACGCAGTGTAGAGAAAGTGGTGTAATAGTGCAAAAATTAGTGTCGAGATTTTAATGGAAGTACATACGCGTTTGGGGAAACCTAACACTGAAAAATTGTTTTTGTCAAAATATGTGCCCGTCTGTGAACAACAGCGTTTAAACCACACACTGGATTCTGACCAAAAAGAAATATTCCACAAGCATCCATAAATCAATATTCCACAATCCTCAACTTTAGGATCTGAGCAGAAATGCCAAATTTTCCATTTCTCTTTAATGCTTCATTTCAGTATGTTCAATATTTAACGGGAGCATTATTCACATCAACTCCATTTAGGTATTTTCGCGATAAAATGAATGTTACTTCTGTTACCGGCATACTTCTCCTTCTATTTTCTGGTATATTGCCAGAAAGTGTAATTCAGCGAGGAAAGTGCAGATATTAAAAAAAAAACTTTTTGGGGGATGAGTTATTCATTTTCGGTTTCTCGTGCAGGTTTTTCCTCTGCAAAACAGCAATTACTTTCTTGCATACTACTTACGTAGTATGGGCAAAGTTTAATAATGACGTAATGATGCGACGTTTGTAGTAATGATGCGACAAACAAGTTTCCGATATCTATAAAGAAATCTCGTATTGTCAGACTTAGTGTTGAAAAAGAAGATAATTCTTTAAATAAGTGGATTTTTCGGCAAAAAATTTGTGTTGCAGATCCCATACAGCGAAAAAGCCGATAATTCTTGTTACTTTATTTGGCAACTACCCCTAACACATTATAGTCAGAATACACTTTTTTTGTAAACCATTGTTATCGAAAAATTGGTTTACGGCAAAACTTGTCTACGAATTATTTCCCTTCTCGATCTTATTTTCAGCTCTAAAGCTTGAAAACTAAACTTCCAGGATGGCTCATGGGCAGCTTACTAGCTTCCTGTGGTGTGGTATCGGTTTCGATTCTTGGTTGAGGCAAAAATAGGGTTGTAGATTTACGTTAAAACAGTTTCAGTTTTCGTAGCTGCGCAACAAAGAAAAGCTCAGGCAGATGGATACTGCCGGTTTTGGTGAAACGATACGTCACAATCGCCATATGTCGCTCGTACCTCCAAGCATTGGAATTTAACTAGGCTTGATTTTGATTGATTGATTTATTCATGTTTCCGGGCGCGTCAACTACTCAGGTCATTAGTCCCGTTAGTGTAGTGCATGTTTTTCTCGGGAGATGGCGGTGATCTTCTCCCGCTGGATGGCGAGATCCGGCACCGACCTACCGTCGGCTAGTGGGGTTTCCCCCTAACCAGGACTCTCCCACCAGCGGGGCACCGCCCCAGCCGGGACAAGCTTTCAGCTCCCGACCGGTCTCCCGGGATATGTGGTAGTGTAGTGCATGTTAGTGTAAGTGTGTGTGTGTGTGTGTGCAATGGGAGAGGATAGGACAAGGAATGGGAAGGATAGATCGCGCGCGGTCCGTGGCCCGTTTGATAGGGTACTGCTCCGGCATTCGCCTGGTGTTGATCGGAGAAAGCACGGAAAACTACCGATCAGAGCAGTCGGCCGCTAGAATTCTCCTCGAGACAGCGACTGAATTCGACCTAGCTGAAAAGCTAGTGCCGAAAATCCTGCCGCCGTGGGGAGTGTAACCTAGGACCTCCCGGTCAGAGGCGCTGCAGTGACATCAGTTGATGCACTGAGCTACCGCTCCCGGTTTTTTAACTAGGCCCAGGCACGGGGGACTCTGTTAGCAGACCGGCAACGCCGGACAATTGACCAAAATGGGATGAAAATACCTTTTCTCTGGGTGTAGATATTACAGATTCAGTATCACACTCATGATGCACAAATGCTTGGAAAATCCGTATACAGTATTTGAGAAACTGAGTGTGCGTTTGTCGGATCGTCCTCTCACCAATCGAGACTAGTGATGGCAAATTTTACCAAAACATCAGTACATCGATGTTTGGATACATCGCTAAAGAGTTTTCGATGTCGATGAAAACATCGGCGACAAAACGTCAATGTTTTAATTAACGTTAGTCTATAATTGACTAACGTACATGCAATTTTCCTATCCATTTTTAATTATAGTACGTAAAAGGGATATAGTTTATTGTTTAGTTTCCAGCATGTTAGTAGTATGTAAAAATTATTATCGAATGTAAAGAATACAATTAACAATGAGTAACATCGTGTTTCGCTATCGATCATATGTGTCACTATCGATTCAAGCAGTGACACGCCTGACGTTAACATATATTCATTACACGAGCAACTCCCAAACTTCCTCAGATTGAACTGGTGAAATGTGCAGTGTGATAAAGAGAAAGACGCAAAACAATGATGTGGATAGCTGCTGCTCCACAACGTGATTAAACCCATTTATTTAAAAAAATAAAAAAAACATCGCTGTTTTTGCAACAAAATATCGATGTGAAGAAAACATCGAAAGCAAAATACCGATGTGAATTTATCGATTTTTCTGGTGGAAAACATCGATGTTTTAAAAATATCGATTTGTTTGCCATCCCTAATCGAGAAATATGAAATTTCATTCGGCGCGTCTTGATCTCCTGATGAACAACTGATTATTTGTTTTCGGATCCGGCCATAAGATTCACACAAATTTCCAAAAAAGTGTTTTTTCGTGTTTTGGCACTGCCATGTAAGTGAGTACGCTGGGAATTAAATCAACGCCACCTAAATAGATCTATGTAGGTGCCGTTGATTAAACTCCAGCACCCAAAGGCACTTTTCACTCCATTTGTCATAATTTCCTTTCAAGGTATTGACAAAACTAATGTTTCTATCTTTAAATGAATAATTGAATTACGGAGTCAATCGCGCAACAGACTTCATTTTAACTCTCGTTCGTATTATCGTATTTTTAAAAATAAATTTGCAAAATTCTACAAAATGTATTGGCTTGGAAGTTCTTAAATGTGAAGAATTTCAAGTGAATACGGAGAAAACAAAACTGTGAATAATGCTAGAGAATGAATGAACGTTCTTATGTTCGACTTTTCACTTTTACGTTTTGTGTTTTAATATATATATTTAATAATATAAGTGTTTTAATATCGATTTTCAAATGAATGTGACCCACAACTTATTTTTACTAAACTTAATCAACACCTTATTCACATAAACATACAGAACAGTCGCCTTTTATTGTTCGCCTATAAAACGATTAATAAAGCAATTACAAAAGTAGAAGTTAATACAAATTAGACCGAGTTTGTGGAGTTTTAATCTCTTCTAAATTTAGAGGAGAAAAATACGGAAAGTTAAGCAAATCCGGAGAAGAATAAAATGTAGTTGTAAAAGATGTTGCGACAGAAAATCCGGAACTAATTTGAAATCATTTTAAATTTTGCAATTAGCATTTGTATTAATACAAATGTGCTACGTGCATATAAGCAAAAAAGCTTAATAAAAGTAGCTGAACAAAAATATAATTCTACTGTACTAAATTTAATCTATTCGCATCATCAATACCTGGCATCAACCAGTATTTGTTACGGCGATTATAGTTTTGACATTACATTACTACCAGATATGATGTCCAGAAACTCAAAATTATTTGCAGAGCTTCACCTCCTACGGTATCAATTTCATGTGTCACGGATCACGTCGCTAAAGAGTTCCTTTGTCGAAATCAAATCAGTTCGTCCACGTTTTCTAGAAGATCTCTGCAGTATCTGGGACGATAAAGTGTGATAGAATGAACCAGCAGCGCCCATCGTTGAAGGCGTCCACTTCCAAGCTGCTATCTATCGGCGCGAAAATGCCACTCGCGGTTCCTACTTAAGACATTTCCAGTAAATAACATCACGGTCTTCGCACCCTGACCATGCCGTAGAGGTCATACTCCTTTACATATTTGCCCGCGAAAATGCCACTCGCGGTTCCTACTTGAGACATTTCCAGTAAATAACATCACGGTCTTCGCACCCTGACCATGCCGTAGGTCATACTCCTTTACATATTTGCCCGCGAAAATGCCACTCGCGGTTCCTACCTGAGACATTTCCAGTAAATAACATCACGGTCTTCGCACCCTGACCATGCCGTAGAGGTCATACTCCTTTACATATTTGCCCGCGAAAATGCCACTCGCGGTTCCTACCTGAGACATTTCCAGTAAATAACATCACGGTCTTCGCACCCTGACCATGCCGTAGAGGTCATACTCCTTTACATATTTGCCCGCGAAAATGCCACTCGCGGTTCCTGCTTGAGACATTTCCAGTAAATAACATC